>SJYT01015889.1:240562-270631 GCA_006410635.1 Cephalophus harveyi | reverse complement strand
AGTCATAAGTAGGAACACACACACATATATACTAAATTCTATTCATTTCCATCACACTTTTTTACACAAAATTCAGAAATAAAGCTGCCAAATATTATCTGTTGAAATATAAAAACACATATATAGATATTTCCAATATTTCCATCCTGGTTTGAATTGATTTAAAATTTATAGTGAGAAAAACTCCCCCAGTAATATAAAGACTTCATGTTAAGTGTTTTAAAAAATAGCACATGCTCTATGGTAGCTTCCCTGGAGGATCAGACCATAAAGAATCTGCCTGCAATGCAGGAGACCTGGGTTGGGAAGATACCCTAGAGATGGGAAGGCACCCCACTCCAGTATTCTTGCCTGGAGACTCCTATGGACAGAAGAGCCTGGCTGGCTACAGTCCATGGGGTTGCAAAGAGTTGAACACAACTGAGCGGCTAACAGTTTCACTCTTTTGGTCTGCTTTTAATTGTACTATGTTGAATTGTATTAACAATGTTCAATGATGCTCCTAAACATAAACAAATCATTGGTAGTGTCGACCAGAATTGGCGTACAAGGAGGCTGTTTCTGACAGACCCTACCTACAAATATATTTGTACTATGGCTTCCCCGGTGGTGCCAGTGGTAAAAAAACAAAAACAAAAATGACAACAACAACAACAAAAAAAAACCACCTGTCAATGCAGGAGATGTAAGAGAGGCAGATTCAATCCCTAGATCTTGCAGAGCCCCTGGAGGAGGACATGGGAACCCACTGTAGTATTCTTGCTGAGAGAATCCCGTGGACAGAGGAGCTTGGCGGGATACAGAAAAGAGTGGAGACGACTGAAGTTAGCGCATAAGAAAAACAGATGCCAAATCTGTCATTGGAATGGATCAAACCTCCTGACTTGCCTCATTTTATTTTGTGCTTTATCATCCGTTTGTGTTATTCCCTAAAACTGTGAAGAATGTAGATCTTATTAACTATGTCCCTCGCCTGTCACACACTGCATGTTCGTGGGGAACTTGGTGCTAACCATTCGCAGACGACCTGCTTCTGGGTCGTTTCCTAGGTAACAGAGCAGCTCCCTTGCTCCGTCCGACCTACTGCAAGGCACCCGGGACACAAGGGTTCGTTGCTAGTGCTGGCGGCCAGGCGTCAGTTCCACCCATCTTCGCTCTGCGGCTCCACCGGTCTGGGGCGGTGTCCTTGGCCCCACACAGGGGGTGACCCTGCCGGCGCCTCCAGGCCTTGGGGTGCCCTGCCTTCCCCTGCTGTCCAGCTTAGGTCCTCGTGGGCCCCTTGCACTCTTTCTCCAAGAAAAGAAAAAAAAAAAAAAAAGAGAGAGAGAGAAAGAGGAGGAAGGGGGAGAGAAATCTAAGAAACAGTAGCTTAAAATCAGTGGAGTAATACCAAATATTAAGGATAGTTTGGAAAATAAAATAATTATGCAGAGTAACAAATATGAAAGAAAAGTGAAAGTGAAGTCGCTCAGTCGTGTCTGACTCTTTAGGACCCCATGGGTGCTACCAGAGGTCCTACCAGGCTCCTCTGTCCATTGGATTTTCCAGGCAAGAATACTGGAGTGGGCTGCCATTGTCTTCTCCAGGAAATCTTCCCAGGCCAGGGATTGAACCAGGGTCTTCCACATTGTAGGCAGACACTTTACCATCTGACTCAGCAGGGAAGTCCAAGTCCCAACTAACAAATATAAAATCACTCAAAATAAAATCATTTGATTCTAGGGCTGTTGATATTAAAGACTTCTGCCTACCTTCAAGCATAGAGTTAGCCTTCATTTGAATGAAAACTGAAAATTACTATGATGACATAAAGTGCATATAACTATTCTGTTTCTATACTGTAATATGTGTATTTTTGGTATACATGTTTCACTAAGCAGTTAAGTAAGAAATTGCATGCAGCATATTCTATATAATAATATTTTGTTCAGTAATATTTCTTAGTATTCTATCTATAAATCTCAATGATGCTAAATATCCATCAATTCTATGAATGAATGTGTTTAAATTGACAAAGAAAAGTTATCAATTTCTTCTTCCAATTACCTACACTCTTTATCTACTTGTCTTCATCTACTTGTTTTGTGACTGCAAACCTCAAGCTATCAAACTTTATTCATGCAGTCAGGAGCCAACATATTTACCTACCTCATTCTTCTGCACTTTATTTTGCCAATTTTAAAATCATATATGTACTTTTATCTCAATTGATTATACATCTTCATTTTTCTTGCCTACATTGTATCACAGTAACCTCCATGACTTGAGATGACTTTGAAGTATTCAAATAAAACTGGACCTAATAATAAATTGTCTTTTTATGATGGTAAGATGGAAATTGATACAATGAGAATGTAGTCTAAATATATACAAATGGTAAGTTAAATGCAACATTATTCATTATCACAGGCAATATATTTATATTAAGTATATATACATATATAAATAAAGTGCAATCATAAAGAACACTTTCAAAGTTTGACAAAACAAGGTTAAGCTTTCAAACAACAGGTGTGAATAGCTGTTATTTAAAAAAAAATCCAAACTAAGGGATCTATAATTTTTAGTGAGCAAGGAAGAAAAGACTAATGGCTAGCTATGAAATAAAAGCAAATTAAACTGCTTCATTGCAAAGGTAACACATTTTTCTAATATTGTATAATTATTTCAATAATGTAAACTGATGCACTCTAAGCTTTTAGAAGAAGTGTAAACTGATAATAATAATTTTGGGAAGCAATTAAACATTTGTATATATACTTTGTAAAATTTCAACTAAGTATAGGCTCACAAAAATTTGCACATTTTTTATAATAACATTTTGTGGTTTTGGCATCCCTTTATGCTTTGACCCAGTAATTTCGCTGTGTCAGTATTTCCTTTTATTAAATAGAATAGTCAGCAGATAGCCTAAATAAACAAATGATAGTATAATTTAAAATAATTGAAATTTGGAGCACAAAGGCATATGATAAAATTTATTTTGCATCAATCCAATAAATAGTTTTTAAAACTATTCTGAAGACTACAGGTAAAGAAAAATTCTCATAATATTTTTAGTATAATCTCTACACTAAAATGGCAATGTTATTATAATGAGCTATTTAAATATGCATAAGCAGGTCTCTTATACACATCTGAATGGAGAGAACACAACAAACAACACCTGTCTCTTATACACATCTAAGAAATAAGGCAAAAATATTGACTTTTTTTTTACTTTTTACTTTCCTTTTCTCTATAATATTGAGAGATAGAAATTTCAGACAGAAATTTTTTTGAGTGCTTGTAAGAGCTGTATTTATGTTATTTTCTTAATGAACAACTCAGAATACATATTAAAAATTATAATTGGAAATGATATGTCTACAATAACATACAAACCAGAAAATAAATTTATTTTTCAGCAAATGAATTTGTTGAAAATTTAGATGATAGGAAATATTTCTTGTGATTTGCTATTATTTTCCAGGAAAAAAATGGGAGACTTACTATTTTTCTGAAGATCAAATTTCCAGTTACATGGCTGAAAAAATTTATAAGTCAAATCATATCTAATTTCAAATCTTTCTCTTTCCAACCAGAGGAAATGAACAATAAATATTTAATGGATTATAAAAAATTTTATAGCGGGAACCCATTCAGGGCCTGCCAACATATATCTATATCTGGAAGGTTTTGTTGATACATCAAACTAATTTCTCTCTGCTTGCACATATGCACACACATGTGCATACACACACACAAACACACACATATTCTGTGTACATTTGTGGAAACTTATATAAATATCTTAAAAGCAAATCAGGAGAGAACATGCCAACTGTGGTTAGCCTCATGTCACTTTTAAATGTTGTGATCCAAATTTATTTTATAAGCTTCAAATCATACATTCCTAAACTTCTTTCTACTTATAAGAATTTTAATACTTCAATTATATCTTTAAAAGCACAATATAATTTTATAAAGAAAAAAACACTCTGGAGGGGACCAACAGTAGAATAACAGAGAGAGAAGCCAGGATAAGTGAGGTAAAAGATAAAATGGTAGAAATAAATGAAACAGAGAGAAAAAAGAAAAATGAATCAAAAGAATTGAGGACAATCTCAGAGACCTCTGGGACAATGTTAAAAGCCCCAACATTCAAATCATAGGACTCCCAGAAGAAGACGAAAAGAAAGACCATGAAAAAATACTTGAGGAGATAATAGTCAAAAACTTCCCTAAAATGGAGAAGGAAATAATCATCCAAGTCCAAGAAACCCAGAGAGTCCCAAATAGGATAAACGAAAGCCGAAACACCCCAAGACACATGTTTATCAAATCAACAAAGATTAAACACAAAGAACAAATATTAAGAGCAGCAAGGGAAAAACAACAAATAATACACATGGGGATTCCCATAAGGATAACAGCTGATCTTTCAATAGAAACTCTTGAGGCCAGGAGGGAATGGTAGGAAATACTTAAAGTGATTAAAGAAAATAACCTACAGCCCAGATTACTGTAGCCAGCAAGGATCTCATTCAAATATGAAGGAGAAATCAAAAGCATTACAGACAAGCAAAAGCTGATAGAATTCAACACCACCAAACCAGCTCTTCAACAAATGCTAAAGGATCTTCTCTAGATAGGAAACACAGAAGGGGTGTATATACTCGAACCGCAAACAATAAACCAAATGGCAACAAGATCATGCTATCAATAATTACCTTAAATGTAAATGGGTTGAATGCACCAACCAAAATACAAAGATTGGCTGAATGGATACAGAAACAAGACCCCTATATATGTTGTCTTCAAGAGACTCACCTCAAAACAATGGGAAAATACAGACTGAAAGTGAAGGGCTGGAAAAAGTTATTCCATGCAAATAGAGACCAAAAGAAAGCAGGACTAGCAATTCTCATATCAGATAAAATAGACTTTAAAACAAAGGCTGTGAAAAGAGACAAAGAAGGACACTGCATAATGATCAAAGGATCAATCCAAGAAGATATAACAATTATAAATATATATGCACCAAACATAGGAGCACCACAATATGTAAGACAAATGCTAACAAGTATGAAAGGGGAAATTAACAATAACACAATAATAGTGGGGGACTTTAATACCCCACTCACACCTACAGATAGATCAACTAAACAGAAAATTGAAAAAGAAACACAAACTTTAGATGATACAATAGACCAGTTAGACCAAATTAATATCTATAGGACATTTCACCCCAAAAGAATGATTTTCACCATTTCATAAGTACACACAAAACCTTCTCCAGGATAGATCACATTCTGGGCCATAAATCTAGCCTTGGTAAATTAAAAAAAAAAAAAAAAATGAAATCATTCCAAGCATCTTTTCTGACATCAGTGCAGTAAGATTGGATCTCAATTACAGGAGAAAAACTATTAAAAGTTCCAACATATGGAGGCTGAACAACACGCTTCTGAATAACAAACAAATCACAGAAGAAATAAAAAAAAATGCATAGAAATGAATGNAAAAAAAAATGAAATCATTCCAAGCATCTTTTCTGACATCAGTGCAGTAAGATTGGATCTCAATTACAGGAGAAAAACTATTAAAAGTTCCAACATATGGAGGCTGAACAACATGCTGCTGAATAACAAACAAATCACAGAAGAAATAAAAAAAAATGCATAGAAATGAATGAAAATGAAAACACAGCAACACAAAACCTGTGGGACACTGTAAAAGCAGTGATAAGGGGAAAGTTCATAGCAATACAGGTCATATGTCAAGAAACAAGAAAAAAGTCAAATAAATAAACAAACTCTACACCTAAAGCAACCTAAAGGAAGAAATGAAAAACCCCAGGGTTAGTAGAAGGAAAGAAATCTTAAAAATTAGGGCTGAAATAAATGAAAAAGGAACAAAAAATCATAGCAAACATGAAGAAAGCCAAAAGCTGTTTCTTTGAGAAGATAAATAAAATTGACAAACCATTAGCCAGACTCATCAGGAAACAAAGGGAGAAAAATCAATAAAATTAGAAATGAAAATGGAGAGAACACAACAAACAACACAGAAATACAAAGGATCATAAGAGACTACTATCTTCAACTACATGCCAACAAAATGGACAACATGGAAGAAATGGACAAATTCTTAGAAAAGTACAACTTTCCAAAACTGAGCCAGGAAGAAATAGAAAATCTTAACAGACCCATCACAAGCACGGAAATTGAAACTGTAATCAGAAATCTTCCAGCAAACAAAAGCCCAGGACCAGACGGCTTTACAGCTGAATTCTACCAAAAATTTAGAGAAGAGCTAACACCTATCCTACTCAAACTCTTCCAGAAAATTGCAGAGTAATGTAAGCTTCCAAACTCATTCTATGACACCATCATTGCTGTAATACCAAAACCTGACAAAGATGCTACAAACAANAATCTTCCAGCAAACAAAAGCCCAGGACCAGACGGCTTTACAGCTGAATTCTACCAAAAATTTAGAGAAGAGCTAACACCTATCCTACTCAAACTCTTCCAGAAAATTGCAGAGTAATGTAAGCTTCCAAACTCATTCTATGACACCATCATTGCTGTAATACCAAAACCTGACAAAGATGCTACAAACAACAAAAAAAAGAAAACTACAGGCCAATATCACTGATGAACATAGATGCAAAATTCCTTAACAAAATTCTAGCAATCAGAATTCAACAACACATTAAAGAGATCATACATCATTACTAAGTGGGCTTTATCCCAGGGATGCAAGGATTCTTTAATATCCACAAATCAATTAATATAATACAACACGTTAGCAAATTGAAAAATAAAAGCCATATGATTATTTCAATAGATTCAGAGAAAGCCTTTGGCGAAATTCAACATCCAATTAGGACAAAAACCCTCCAGAAAGCAGGAAATGAAGGAGCTTAACTCAACATAAAAAGCTGTATATGACAAACCCACAGCAAACTCTATCTTCAATGGTGAAAAGTTGAAAGCATTTCCCCTATAGTCAGGAAGAAGGAAAGGGTGCCCACTCTCACCACTACTACCCAACATAGTTTTGAAAGTTTTGGCCACAGTAATCAGAGTAGGAAAAGAAATAAAAGGAATCAAAATTGGAAAAGAAGAAGTAAAACTCTCACTGTTTGCAGATGACATATTCCTCTACATAGAAAACCCTAAAGACACCACCAGAAAATTACTAGAGCTAATCAATGAATATAGCAAAGTTGCAGGATATAAAATGAACATACAGAAATCCCTTGCATTCCTATATACTAACAATGAGAAAACAGAAAGAGAAATTAAGGAAACAATTCCATTCACCATTGTAACAAAAAGAATAAAATACTTAGGAGTATATCTACCTAAAGAAACAAAAGACCTATATATAGAAAACTATAAAACACTGGTGAAAGAAATCAAAGAGGACACTGATAGATGGAGAAATATACCATGTTCATGGATCAGAAGAATCAATATAGTGAAAGGGAGTATACAACCCAAAGCAATCAATAGATTCAATGCAAACCCTATCAAGCTACCAGTGGTATTTTTCACAGAGCTGGAACAAATAATTTCAGAATTTGTATGGAAACACAAAAAAAACCTTGAATAGCCAAAGCAATCTTGAGAAAGAAGAATGGACCTGGATGAATCAACCTGCCTGACTTCAGGCTCTACCGCAAAGCCACAGTATGTTACTGGCACAAAGACAGCAATGTAGATCAATGGAACAAAATAGAAAGCTGAGAGATAAACCCATGCACCTGTGGACACCTTATCTTTGACAAAGGGGGCAAGAATATACAATGGAGAAAAGACTACCTCTTTAACAGTGGTGCTGGGAAAACTGGTTAACCCTTTGTAAAAGAATGAACCTATGACAGTTTCTAACACCATATACAAAAATAAACTCAAAATGGATTAATGATCTAAACATAAGAGCAGAAACTATAAAACTCCTAGAGGAGAACATAAGCAAAACACTCTCTGACATACATCACAGCAGGACCCTCTATGACCCACCTCCCAGAATATTGGAAATAAAAGCACAAATAAACAAATTAGACCTAATTAAAATTAAAAGCTTCTGCACAAAAAGGAATCTATAAGCAAGGTGAAAAGACAGCCTTCAGAATGGGAGAAAGTAATAGCAAATGAAACAACTGACAAACAACGAATCTCAAAAATATACAAGCAACTCCTGTAGTTCAATTCCAGAAAAATAAATGACCCAAGGAAAAAATGAGCCAAAGAACTAAAGAGAAATTTCCCCAAGGAAGACATACAGATGGCTAACAAACACATGAAAAGATGCTCAACATGACTCATTATCAGAGAAATGCAGATCAAAACAACAATGAGGTACTATTTCACACCAGTCAGAATGGCTGCTATCCAAAAGTCTACAGGCAATAAATGCTGGAGAGGGTGTGGAGAAAAGGGAACCCACTTACACTGTTGGTGGGAATGTAAGCTATTAAAGCCACTATGGAGAACAGTGTGGAGATTCCTTAAAAAAATGGAAATAAACTGTTATACGATCCAGCAATCTCACTGCTGGGCATAGACACTGAGGAAAGCAGAATTGAAAGAGACATATGTACCCCAGTATTCATCACAGCACTGTTTATAATAGCCAGGACATGGAAGCAACCTAGATGTCCATCAGCAGACGAATGGATATGAAAGCGGTTTTATATCTATATCTATATACATATATAGATATAGATGGGCTTCCCTGGTGGCTCAGAGGTTAAAGTGCCTGCCTCTAATGCAGGAGACCCGGGTTCGATCCCTGGGTTGGGAAGATCCCCTGGAGAAGGCAATGGCACCCCACTCCAGTACTCTTGCCTGGAAAATCCCATGGACAGAGAAGCCTGGTGGGCTACAGTCCATGGGGTCGCTAAGAGTTAAACACAACTGAGCGACTTCACTTTCATAGATATAGATATATATAGGAGTATTCAGGTCAGTTCAGTTCAGTCACTCAGTTGTGTCTGACTCTTTGCAGAAAATACTCAATGGAGTATTACTCAGCCATTAAAAAGAATACATTTGAATCAGTTCTAATGAGGTGTATGAAACTGGAGCCTATTATACAGAGTGAAGTAAGCCAGAAAGAAAAATACCAATACAGTACACTGCTGCTGCTGCTGCTCAGTCGCTTTAGAGTCCCTTGGACTGCAAGGAGATCCAACCAGTCCATTCTGAAGGAGATCAGCCCTGGGATTTCTTTGGAAGGAATGATGCTAAAGCTGAAACTCCAGTACTTTGGCCACCTCATGCGAAGAGTTGACTCATTGGAAACGACTCTGATGCTGGGAGGGATTGGGGGCAGGAGGAGAAGGGGACGACCGTGGATGAGGTGGCTGGATGGCATCACGGACTCGATGGACGTGAGTCTGAGTGAACTCCGGGAGATGGTGATGAACAGGGAGGCCTGGCGTGCTGCAATTCATGGGGTCGCAAAGAGTCGGACACGACTGAGCGACTGAACTGAACTGAATGCACATGGAACTGTACACAGATAGGTTGCCTGGGGCTAGTGGGCATCACTCTTCTGAAATACCCTTCAAGAAAAGAGACCTGGCAGATACCTAGGATGCAGGCCAGCAGTCAGTTGCTTCTTGATGGGATGGTATAAGGTGGACACAGCCGTGCGACCGGGACACAGAATTAGTAGCATCCAGAGTGCCCCGGGCCATCACGGTAACACTGCTGGCCTTGTGCTTGGGAGTCTCCCATTGAGAGCTTTCAGACAACCAGATGCCACTGTACACACAGAGCTGGAAAGACACTTCACTGTGTGATGAGCTGCACAAGAATTTTAACCCGCAAGGAATATAATGCTAATATGCAAGAGAACTGACTCCAGTGCATATGAAATAACACTGAAATTACAAAAAAGTTTTAAAAAAGAGAGTCCAATAGGATACACACATTTAAAAAAGATCAGCCTTCCTTAAACCTAATCAAGAACATGTAGGAATGAAAGGACCAGGAAAGAAATCTCTAGAACTCTGAGTTGAAAAGTCTTGAAACAATTTTTTTAGACCTTAGTAAGTGGAAAGTTCCAGAATGGGTACAGGTAAGGAAAGGATTAATGTATGTGAAGATTGTGTTTGGAAAATTTGCTTTAATATAGCAAGATAAAATATTAAAATGGTAAAAAAAAAAGAGTAAAATGAGAAGTTCCAATGTAAGAGAGATAAGAAAGCCTTAAGAGAACAATGCAAAGAAACAGAGGAAAACAATAGAATGGGAAAGAACTCTTCAAGAAAATTAGAGATACCAAGGGAACGTTCCATGCAAAGATGGGCACAATAAAGAACAGAAACAGTATGGACCTACAGAAGCAGAAGATATTAAGAGGAGGTGGCAAGAGTACACAGAAAAATTGCACAAAAAAGGTCTTAATGACCCAGATAACCACAACAGTGTGATCACTCATCTAGAGCCAGACATCCTGGAATGCAAAGTAAGTGGGCCTTAGGAAGCATCACTATGAACAAAGCTAGTGGAGGTGATGGAATTCCAGTTGAGCTATTTCAAACCCTAAAAGATGAGGCTGTTAAAGTGATGCACTCAGTATGCCAGCAAAGTTGGAAAAAGCAGTGGCCACAGGACTGAAAAAGGTCAGTTTTCATTCCAATCCCAAAGAAAGGCAATGCCAAAGAATCTTCCAACTACCACACAATTGTGCGTATTTCACATGCTACCAAGGTAATGCTCAAAATCCTTCAAGCTAGGCTTCAACAGTACGTGAACTGAGAACTTCCAGATGTACAAGCTGAATTTAGAAAAGGCAGAGGGACCAGAGATCAAATTGCAACATCTGTTGGATCATAGAAAAAGCAAGGGAATTCCAGAAAAACATCTACTTCTGCTTCATTGACTATGCTAAAGTCTTTGACTATATGGATCACAACAACTGGAAAATTCTTAAAGAGATGGGAATACCAGACTACCTTACCTGCCTCATGAGAAGCAGGTCAAAAAGAAACAGTTAGAACCAGGCATGAAACAATGGACTAGTTCAAAATCAGGAAAGGAGTATGTCAAGTTTGTATATTGTCACCCTTCTGATTTACTTATATGCAGAGTACATCATGCAAAATGCCAGGATGGAAGAAGCACAAGCTGGAACCAAGATTGGTGGGAGAAATATCAGCAACCTCAGATATGCAGATGACACCACCCTAATGGCAGAAAGCAAAGAGGAATTAAACAGTNATTTACTTATATGCAGAGTACATCATGCAAAATGCCAGGCTGGAAGAAGCACAAGCTGGAACCAAGATTGGTGGGAGAAATATCAGCAACCTCAGATATGCAGATGACACCACCCTAATGGCAGAAAGCAAAGAGGAATTAAACAGTCTCTTGATGAAGGTCAAAGAGGAGAGTGAAAAAGCTGGCTTGAAACTCAGCATTCAAAAAACTAAGATCATGGCATCTGGTTCCATCACTTCACGGCAAACAGATGGGGAAAAAAATGGAAACAGTGATAAACTTTATTTTCCTGGGCTCCAAAACATTGCGGACGGTAACTGCAGCCATGAAATTAAAAGATGCTTGCTCCTTGGAAGAAAAGCTACAACAAACATAGACAGAGTATTAAAAAGCAGACATCACTTTGTTGACAAAGGTCCATATAGTAATAGCTATAGTTTTTCCAGTAGTCATGTATGGGTGTGAAAGTTGGACCATAAAGAAGGCTGAACGCCAAAGAATTGATGCTTTTGAACTGTGGTGTTGCAGAAGACTCTTGAGAGTCCCTTGGACAGCAAGGAGATCAAACCTGTCAATCCTAAAGGAAATCAACTCTCAATATTCATTGGAAGGATTGATGCTGAAGTTAGAGCTCCAATACTTTGGTCACCTGATATAAAGAGCCAACTCACTGAAAAAGACCCTGATGCTGGGAAAGACTGAGGGCAGGAGGAGAAGGGGGTGAAAGAGGATGAGATGGTTGGATGGCATCATCAACTCAATGGACATGAGTTTGAGCAAACTCAGAGAGATAGTGAAGGATAGGGAAGTCTGGAGTGCTGCAGTCCATGGGGTTGCAAAGAGGCATACATGACTGACTGAACAACAAGAAATCATGGCTGAGAATTTTCTAGCATTGCAGAGACGAGCATCCTCCAACTATAAACACAGCAGTATAGAGACCCACATACATGCATATTCTACCGAAGTGGAAGAATATCAGGATAAAGAGAAAATTGTAAAAGAAGAGAAGACAGATTATCTACAGGTGACTGACACTCAACAGAAGTGCTTCTGTGTATAGCAAGAGCAGCCTAAATAAGGGATGCCTTCCAAATGCCCTGGACACACAGCTGCAGGTCTAGGTATTTTATATCCTAATGGCTGCTTTTCAAGACAGAGGGAAGAATGGAAGTATTTTCAGACATACAAAGACAGACAATTTAGTACTAATAAACTTTGCTTACAGAATGATCATAGTAAGCAAGAAAGAAATACAAAAGCAATGGTAAGAAAAATTAGTTATATATGTATACTATATATAAACAAAACAGAAATAATCATGGACTTGGAATAGAAAGTAAAACTAAAATTTTTTGTAAAAATTCAGACTCAAAAGAAAGCCAGGAAATAGTTATCATAAAATTCTAAAAGGGAAGAGGGAGTCTCGATTGCGAGGGGTGCACAGCATGAACAATGCTTTATTTCTAGACTTGCTGATGATTCCCTGGCTGCCTGCTTTATAGTTATTCACTAAACTATATATATGTTTATGTACTTATCTGAATGTTTCTTCTACATAGATATGCAATACTACAGCCTGAACTATATAACAGCTATAAATGCTTTGGGATTCAGGACAGGAGGACAGGCCTCCAAGTATATAGAAGCATTAGTGGGAACAGTGAATTTTTTACCTCAACCAGATCACAAACAGTCATTATATATATGAAAGCCACAGAAGTCGTTTTCTTTTAGGTGGAGAGAAGATGAAAAGGGATGATTTGTAGTACACTGTTAAGACTTTTACGTACTTTTGTTTTGCTTGCTTTAGTCTTAACAGAAAAGGAAGCTGGTCTCCTTGTGGAAAGACAAACATTTAAGGCAGGTAACCACTGACTCTTCTCTGTGACTCACTCAGTACATTGAATCAGTTAGCAAGGACTGTGCATTTACCTCTACCCCTTGTGCAAAGACAATCATTGTTGTACTTCTCTGCACCTTGGCCAGTGGTCAGAATGATCTTTGCCATGGCTCTCCCCACCTCCAAAGTCAGAGTTCATTCAANCTGACTCTTCTCTGTGACTCACTCAGTACATTGAATCAGTTAGCAAGGACTGTCCATTTACCTCTGCCCCTTGTGCAAAGACAATCATTGTTTTACTTCTCTGCACCTTGGCCAGTGGTCAAAATAACCTTTGCCATGGCTCTCCCCACCTCCAAAGTCAGAGTTCATTCAACCCATTATCCCAGGACATGTCCATGATGGTTTGTTAAGGTTGTTAAGCTGGGGGAAAAAATTTCAGACCAAAGTACAGTCTGAGCCCAATTTTTGTAAAAATAAAGGACAAAAGAAGCACATTTGTGATACCAATGGATGTTTTTGTAGCACTGGAATCACTGCATCAGTGGTAACAGCCACTAGACTGACCTCCTGAGGAGCCGTCTTTTACACAATAGGGATCTTCTAAAAACATCAGAGGTAACACACACTCATCCTCTCATGCGTACATCCACAATCCTCACCCTGTAAGATTTCCAGCATAATGGGGGAGCTGTTTTGGCTCAGACAACGGCACGGTGTAGGGGCAGGGCTCGTTTCCGTCATGGCTGGATCCAGGCGCTCTCCCAGGGGCTCTGCTTCCCTCTTTCTCCACACGATGGCAGAAGGACCACCAGCAACTGAAGACACTCATCACTCTCTCCACTGACCCACCAGAAAAGAAACTTTCTCTTTACCAAAAACACCAAACAACTCCCATGGACACTGCCCACTAACCTGACCTGGGTCTTGTGGCTGGAGGTGGTGGTGGCAGGGGAGGAAGTCAACGTTACCAGCCAGAGTCACATGCCCATCCCTGGGGGTGTAACCTACGTTTCCCTGGGTCTTCTGGCAGGAGCGGGGGGAAGTGGGTAACAGATTTATTTGACATGATTCTTATACCATACATTTCACCACTTGTACTGTGCACTGTTTTTTAGCCCCTTCGGAGTTGAGTAGCCATCACTATTATGAATTCTGGAACATTTCCATCACCCCAAAGAGCCACTCCTGCTCCTCATCTGTCTCCACTCATTCCACCCCAGGCCACCAGCAGTCTGCTTTCCGTCCAGGCCGCCCTCTGCCTCACCTGCTGTGTCTACTGTGAGCACAGGGTCTCTGTATTTGCATGAGAACCAGAAGGCGATGTAGACCCATGAAAACCCAGACTGGATTAAGAAACAGGATCGCTGGGCACTGCAGCTGCTGTCTCAATGTTTCACAATAAAGCTCCCCTTAACTGGCAGCCATAGCTTTCTAGACTGCTGCTTCCCATGGAGTAAATGATTGAGAGCTCGTCTTTGGTTAAAACAGATCCTGGCTCTTCTGGGAAGATCCCAGCAGACGATCGGGTCTGCCCCGTGCTCCCTGCAGTCTCCCCTCCAGACGGCACGTCCCCCATCTGGTTTGACGAGCCTGCCCCCCATGGCTGTCATCCCCTCTGTTCTCCAGGAGAGCGAAGAGGAGCTGTATTCCTCCTGCCCCCAGCTGTGGAGGTGGCAAGAAGAACTGAACAACCAGCTCTTTCTGTACGACACCCACCAGAACCTGCACAGCACCAACCGTGATGCCCTGGTCAGAGAACNATCCCCTCTGTTCTCCAGGAGAGCGAAGAGGAGCTGTATTCCTCCTGCCCCCAGCTGTGGAGGTGGCAAGAAGAACTGAACAACCAGCTCTTTCTGTACGACACCCACCAGAACCTGCACAGCACCAACCGTGATGCCCTGGTCAGAGAATTCAACGTCAACGAGAACCAGCTGCAGCTGTACCAGGAGAAGTGCAACCGCAGGCGGGTCACACCCTGCAGCCACTGTGAGGTCAGGCCTGGGCCAGGGCAGAGGGCAAGGCTCCCCCTTGAGAAAGCCTGAGCCCTGACCCCTCTTCTCTTGGCCCCATCAATTATTTACAGTAAGAGCTTAGGTGGTACTAGTGGTAAAGAACCTGCCTGCCAATGCTGGAGACGTGAGATGCAGCTTTGATCCCTGGGTCAGGAAGATCCCCTGGAGGAGGACCCAGCAACGCACTTCTTGCCTGAAGAATCCCAAAGACAGAGAAGCCTGGTGGGCTACAGTCCACAGGGTCACAAAGAGTCAGACACTGCTGAAGCAACTGAGTACCCACACAAGCTTAGGAATCTGCCCCTTCCCTAGGCTAAACTGTCCTCACGAGAAGGACACGTCCATGCCAAGAGTGAAAATAAGCAATCACCACTACTCCTTAAGGAGCCCTTCTCACCCTCCCAAGCATGGGCTAGTCCAGGGGTCCTATTGACCAGAATCTCCCCACCTCTGACAAGGGGTGCTCTGAGTTGTGCTGCAGACACATAGGGACAGACGGCCAGGTATGCCAGAGTCCTGCTCCACTGAAACTATCTCCAAGAAAATGTCAGTAGTAACCTGCCGGGGTCCAGTCCCAGTGGATCCAGGGAATTTGAAGGGTGGACGGCATCGGCGAGGAAAACTTATTTATTTATTAATATTAGATTAGATTAGGAAGAAATAGTGTAGTAGGATAAAAGAGGCCGAATAACTTGGTTTGCATGAAATACCAATCACCACCTACGTGAGGCCGCAGGTGTCTTCCCGTTCTCCCGAGGGAGAAGAGGCACTGAGGCCCCCCCAGTCCGATCTTAGAAGCCCAGGCAAAATTAGCAGGCTTGGTGGGTACTTCTGCACCAGGTGGGAATTCGGCCAGAAAATAGTAAGGGAGAAAAAGAGGCTGAATAACTTGGTTTACGAGCTAAACTAATAAAACTTCGGACAAGAAGTTTGCACCATCTACGTCAGGCCGCCGGCGCCTGTTTGAATCTCGGAAAGTGCCCCGCCTTGGGCTCTCTCTCTCACAGAACTTAAAAGCCAGGGCAGGTAAGTAGACTTGGCGAGCCGCCCGCTCCAGATGGGAATTCAGCCTGAATTTAGAATAAGAAGGAGAAGAAAGGAGAGGGAGTAAGAGAAAGAGAGAAAGACATGGGGGGAGCCAGATTCCCAAAAAACTAGACCGAGAGACTAGTCTGAGAAACTGGTCCATCCTTTATTGTTCAGAAGGCCTTTTATACTTTTGATGAAACATGGAGATCAATAGGTAACACGAAGTTATGCAGCGTTAGTTAACAGCCCAGATTCTTATCAAAACCAAGCTTTTCTCTCCGCATACTTAATTGCATACACAAGTCTTAGATAATTGACATCGTCTTCCAGCCAAAAGGGCCAATTTAACATTTTACAGCCTTTTTCCTGATAAGGGTTTGTCAACCAGAAGACTTATTTGTGTTGATCTTCCCAAAGTCTGGTGCCACTCTCAGAAAGCACTAAATAAAGTTATATTCTTACATAGCAAAGATACAACAATTTATAACAAGTAAAAGGAGTACAGTGATTTATAACAAAAGAAAAATAATCAGCCCAAAAGTCTAATGTTGCTAACATCAAAACTAATCTATATCTTTTCCCATATCCCATTTGCATTGATTAACATCCTCCCAAGTGCCAAAAGATAAAGAATATGGGGGTCTGGCAGCAGTCATTGAATCAACAGTGAAAACCGTCACCAATGTAATTTTTAACTCCTTAGAAAAGGCTCTAGATCTTTAAGATGCTTTTAAGCTTTGTGCCTCTCGCGGTTGGGGGCTGTAAGCAATTCACAAGCTGTAAGAGGTCTGGGGAACCTGTTAGGCAAGCTAGAGAGTTATTTAATGGAAACATCCCTTTTAAATGCAGAAGACTAAAGCCTTGAATTGACTTTTCCAGAGATTATCAGAAGAGTGGAAAAGCAGAGTACAAAGGCCGGCAGATTCTTATTATCTGGGGGGTGGATGTTCGGGAAATTCCAGGGGGAACCCCTGAAACCTGATTACGTCCTTGCGTATGCCAGGCTTCCTACCGCATGACCTTGTCATGGGCGGGATTCCTCACGCTGGCCCCCAACAGTAATCTCCCTGGGAAACGGCGTGGAGATGCCTTCCCCACGTTATTCCCATTTCATCTTGGCGACACCTGCACAGGAGCAGTGACCCCAGGACAATGAACAGTGAGAAGACAGATGTGCAGAAGTTACCCATCTTGCCAAGGACCCACTTCTCTGACTCTGCCCTGTACCCCCCAGCCCTGAATATTCTGCAACTGTGAGCACAGGGAAATGTGAGAGTTCAGCTTGTGGCCCAAATCCTAGGCTAATGGATGATGGTGAAATCTGTTTTATTTCAGGTTAAGAGAGAAGAGAGTCAGCAACAGCAAGTTTACTCATAGAAGCTGGGGTCCATGTGTAAGGGTGTCGTGTGTGCGTGTGTTTGCATGGAGGAGCGTGTGCTCTGTTCAGACCCTGGGAACATGCTCACGTGTGAGGTCGTCACTCCTCCAGCCTGTCACCGAGATGACATATGTGGAGACCCAAGTGGCATGAGTCGGATGATTTCCTGCTAACTTTTTCATCTTGGACACTTTCTTAACTTGCAGTCTCTAAAGAGGATCCCACAATGTGTTCACACGAGGCCTCTCACGTTCCAAACCCCCATGAACAAATGCAGTGAAACTCGATCAGTGACCTTCTGTGCACGAGCTGTAGAGTGAGCAGGAGTCCTTCTCTGGCCTCTAAAGACTCAGGTAACTGACTTCTACAGAAGATGAGCCGGGTCTGTAAGGAACTAATTCATTAGATTCTGAAAAGATCTGAACTAAAAGGCAAACGATCTCACACTGAAGGCCTCGGACTTCACCAGGCCCGGAGAGGAGCCCCAGACCTGCCCCAGCTCAGAGCACTCGAAGCCCCTCTGGCGGCTGGACCCGCCTGCAGCCGCACATGAGGGGTTGGCTGGGCTGTCCATTAGGCCGGGGACTTGCTGGGTGAGTGGGGTCAAGGGTGGCACTCTGGGAGCTCTCTGACTTACACGCCTGTCAGAGAGCAGAGCCCCCTGAAGGCCTGGCCAGCTTCTTAGCCCCGAGGCCGTCCACTCCCTGGTCTGCACAGCCACGGGGCTGTGGGCTCACTCACTGCTCACACGGGGTGAGACAGCGTGAGCTCCCTGGGTGACCCCGTTTCCTGGAGCAGTGAGGTAAGCTTTAGGGAATGACAGAAAATCTCAGGTGCAGCCACCCCCAAAGGGGCAGACCCACCAAGGACAAGGTGATACTCATCTACATCCTGGGATGCTATTTACTGACTGATGATGTGATTTACAGTGTGATGCTTTAGTAAAGCTCTTTCAAAGTGAAAATGTGAGGCTGGGGGTGGTCAGCAGAGGCACAACATAGTCAGAATGAATTGAGAATTGACTTAGGAGAAAACAGGTTTAACTATGGGAAAACAATGACTGCGCTGGGGAGGAACCAACTAGCAGTCAGCCTGGTGGCTTTACTTGGATGGAACTGGGTCCTAGAAACACATTCTGCCCTCCCCTTATTATCCTGGGCTTAAAGTGCCTGTATCATTGGAAGAGTCCACTGAAGCCAGCCAAGCTCTGTGTGATCAGAAGACCCCCCTTCCCTCCATTCCACACAAGTTTATCAAGTACTTCCACATAGCAAACTCTATCCCGAAGTCCCTTCATGGATCACAGTCTTGTCGTGGTGAAGGGGCTTGTGTAACCCAGTGAAGCTCTGAGCTGTGCCATGCAGGGTCACCCAAGATGGATGGGTCACAGGGAAGAGTTCTGACAAAAGGTGGTCCACTGGAGGAGGGAATAGCAAACCACTCCAGTATTCTTGACACAATAACCCCATGAACAGTATACAAAGGCAAAGAGATATGACTCTGAAAGATGTGTCCCCCAGGTTGGAAGGTATCCAGCATGCTACTGGGGAAGTATGAAAGTCAAGTGTTAGTCGCTCAGTCGTGTCCAGCTCTTTGTGACCCCGTGGATTGCAGCCCTCCAGGCTCCTCTGTCCATGGAATTCTCCAGGCAAGAATACTGGAGTGGGTAGCCATTCCCTGCTCCAGGGGATCTTCCCAACCTAGGGATGGAATCCAGGTCTCCTGAATTGCAGGTGCTTTTTTTTTTTTTTTACCGTCTCAGGCACCAGGAAAGCGGTGGGCAATTACTAATAGCTCCAGATAGAACGAAGCCGCTGGGCCAAGGTGAAAACAATGCCCAGTTGGATACGTGTGGTGGTGAAAGTAATGTCCAATGCTATAAAGAACAATGTGGAGAGCACCAAAATCACAGCTAGCTGTTGAACAACCACTGACAGGAGAACGCTGGAACTCACCAAAAACAAGTACCCACCTCCAAAGACAAGGAAGCAGCCGCAGCGAGACAGTGGCAGGGGCACAATCACAATAAAATCAAATCGCAGTCAAATCCCGCTGGGTGGGTGACCCACAAACTGAAGGACAGCAATACCAAAGAAGGTCTCCCACGGTTGTGAAGGTCCTGGACCCCACGCCAGGCTTCCCAGCCTGGGGATCCGACAGAGGGACTAGGAATCCCCAGGGAATCTGACCTTGCCGCCCAGTGGGATTTGACTGCAGGACTTCCACAGGACTCGGGGAAAGAGAGACTCCAGTCTTGGAGGCCACAAACAAAATGCTGCATGCACCAAGACCCGGAGGAAAGGAGCAGTGACCCCAGAGAGACTGAACCCAAACCACCTGCTAGTGTTGGAGGGTCTCCTGTGGAGGCGTGGGTCAGCAGGGGTTCACCACAGGGACAGGGGTGCGGGCAGCAGCAGTCCTGGAAGGTCCCCCTTGGAGGTGCCATGATCCCTGCAAGAGACCCAGTAGACCCCAGGGCTGGGTCACCTCAGGCCAAACAACTAACAGGGAGGGAACCCCAGCTATCAGTATATAATTGGATTAAAGCTTCACTGAGCAAGGCCCTGCCTACTAGAGCAAGACCCAGTTTTTCCCACCTCCAGTCCCTCCCATTAGGAAGCTTACACAAGCCTCTTAGCCTCCTCCATCTGAGGGCAGACAGAATAAGCAAGAAGAATCACAATCCCACAGCCGCTACAACAAAAATCACATTACAGAAAGTTAATCAGCATGATGGCAGCATTTGCCATCACTTCATGGCAAATAGATGGGGAAACAATGGAAACAGTGACAGACTTTATTTTCTTAGGCTCCAAAATCACTGCAGATGGTGACTGCAGCCATGAAATTAAAACGCGCTTACTCCTTGGAAGGAAAGCTATGACAAACCTAGATAGCATATTCAAAAGCAGAGACATTACTTTGCCGACAAAGGTCCATCTAATCAAAGCTATGGTTTTTCCAGTAGTCACGTATGGATGTGAGAGTTGGACTATAAAGAAAGCTGAGTGCCAAAGAATTGATGCTTTTGAACTGTGGTGTTGGAGAAGACCCTTGAGAGTCCCTTGGATTGCAAGGAGACCCAATCAGTCAATCCTAAAGGAAATCAGTCCTGAATATTCATTGGAAGGACTGATGCTGAAGCTGAAGCTCCAATATTTTGGCCACCTGATGCAAAGAACTGACTCATTTGAAAAGACCCTGATGCTGGGAAAGATTGAAGGTGGGAGGAGTAGGTGATGACAGGGTGAGATGGTTGGATGGCATCACTGGGTTGATGGACATGAGTAAGCTCTGGGAGTTGGTGATGGACAGGGAGGCCTGGCGTGCTGCAGTCCATGGGGTCACAAAGAGTCGGACACGACTGAGCAACTGGACTGAACTGAATCAGCATGAAAGAGCAGAGAGTTATGTCTCAGATGAAGGGACAAGATAAAACCCCAGAAAAACAACTAAAAGAGGTGGAGAAAGGCAACCTTCCAGAAAAAGAATTTCAAAATAATGGTAGGAAAGATGACCTAGGATCTTGGGAAAACAATGGAGAAGATGCAAGAAATGTTTACCAAAGACTTAGAAGAACTAAAGAACAAACAAACAGAGGTAAATAATAAACTAGAAGGAATCAATAGGATAACCGAGGCAGAAGAACAGATACATAACCTGAAGGACAGGGTGGCAGAAATCCCTACCACAGAACAGAATACAGAAAAGAAATGAAGACAGACTAAGAGACCTCTAAGAAAAGTGAAGCTGCTCAGTTGTGTCCGACTCTTTGCGACCCCATGGACTGTAGCCTACCAGGCTCCTCCATCCATGGGGTTTTCCAAGCAATAATACTGGAGTGGATTGCCATTTCCTTCTCCAGCGGATCTTCCCAACCCAGGGATGGAACCCAGGTCTCCCACATTGTAGACAGGTGCTTTACCGTCTGAGCCACCAGGGAAGTCTCTAGGACCTCTAGGACAACATTAAACACACCAGCATTCATGATATAGGGGTCTCAAAGTAGAAGAGAGAGAAAGGACCTGAGAAAGTATTTAAAGACATAATAGCTGAAAACTTCCCTAACATGTGAAAGGATACAGTCAGCTGAGTCCCGGAGGCACACGGAGTCCCAGGCAGGGTAAACCCAAGGAGGAATACACTGAGACACATAGTAATCAAGTCACAGCAGGATCTTCTATGTCCCACCTCCCAGAATATTGGAAATAAAAGCAAAAGTAAACAAATGGGACCTAATTAAACTTAAAAACTTCTGCACAACAAAGGAAACTATAAGCAAGGTGAAAAGACAGCCTTCAGAATGGGAGAAAATAATAGCAAATGAAGCAAGTGACCAACAACTAATCTCAAAAATATACAAGCAACTCCTGCAGCTCAGTTCCAGAAAAATAAATGACCCAATCAAAAAATGGGCCAAAGAACTAAATAGACATTTCTCCAAAGAAGACATACAGATGGCTAACAAACACATGAAAAGATGCTCAACATCACTCATTATCAGAGAAATGCAAATCAAGACCACAATGAGGTACCATTTCATGCCAGTCAGAATGGCTGTGATCCAAAAGTCTACAAGCAATAAATGCTGGAGAGGGTGTGGAGAAAAGGGATCAAAAGAGACACAGATGTATAGAACAGTCTTTTGGACTCTGTGGGAGAGGGAGAGGGTGGGATGATTTGGGAGAATGGCATTGAAACATGTATAATATCATATATGAAACGAATCGCCAGTCCAGGTTCAATGCATGATACTGGATGCTTGGGGCTGGTGCACTGAGACGACCCAGAGGGTTGGTACGGGGAGGGAGGAGGGAAGGGGGTTCAGGATGGGGAACACGTGTATACCTGTGGTGGATTCATGTTGATGTATGGCAAAACCAATACAGTATTGTAAAGTAATTGACCTTCAATTAAAATAAATAAATTTATATTAAAAAATAAGAATTTTGAAGTAGTTTACAAAATCTACCTGACTACTTCAAATAATAGAAATCAAAGTCTTACTGGATTTCTGGTATCTCTATATAACTGGAATACACAGAGAAAAATACATTAAAAATAAGAGTTTGTTTTAAAATACTAAATTTCATGAAATTTCCCATCAGTCTTTTAAGATTTTTCTATCTGTCTGCATTTGGGAGAAATGGATATAATCCACACTTTTAAAAAAATGGGAGGATTGCCTTCTATTTGTATGATATTGTAACTGCAATTAAAGCCATTTCTGAAAAGATATAGGTTCTAGAATAAATTACACTCTTTCCCTTGAACCTTATTATTATTATACTAATAAAATACCTTTTTAAAATACAAAGCAGTCTTCAAGGAAAAAGAGTTTTCATCAAGCCAGGTTGCCATCTGAAGGGACAGTAAGAAAGATGGTGGGAATCGGGACTCCCCTGTTTGCTGGACCCTGCTATGCAGAGGGATCCTCCTCTAAGGTGACTCTTTTTACTTGCTATCCCCTAAGAGTAGTTCCAATTGTCTTGGCACTTCCAGCTTACCTTCCTGTTATCTGCTGTAAATTATAAGAAGCCACTGATATTTTGGTAAGCCTATGAGAAAATTTTATGAATATTTATTAGACAGTGGGGCCAAACATTCTATAAAATTATATGTCAAGTTTAAAAATCATTTTGCGAAATTATTGAAGTGTGTGAGATTCTGTAAGACTTTCAGATTCTGTCGGAATTTAAAATAGCAAGATTGATTTTCCATAAACTCATTTGTGGTAAATTAATTCTGCTTTTTGGATGTAGCTAATGTCATTCTTCAACAGAAGTCAGAACATCCCCTTGCTCTAATCAAATGTGCTTCCATGAATACTGATGCCGTTAGCATTCTGGATCTTTGGGGAAACCCTCTATTTCTTCACAGAAAAGGAAGAATCTTTGTATAAATTCAGGATATCTGGTTATTCTTTACATATTGATTTTTTTAACTTTAACTTAGGGACAGTCTTAGTGCATTGTAAGAAATGGGTCATGTGAATCAAAAAATGCATGCTCATATAGTAAAAGTAATATAAAAAAAAAGCTAAGCTAAATAAAAGCAAAACTATATTTTACTGTCTCCAAAGGGATACTAAAGCTTCTCAAATGTACATTAAAATTATCTACTAAATATAATTGCATTGAGGAATTCTGATTGAATCTCATTCTTTCTTTCTTTTGCCCTATCTTTCTTTCTTTGCTTTTGTTTTAAATAAAAATGTACTTTCAGGTCAGATTCAGTTTTGTGAGGCCTAAGCTGACACAGTTTTGTGGGGTGGGCATTATTACTGGGTAGTAATATGAAATATATCTTTTGCAGATTTCCAGACCCAGATGTGCAAATACCTTGCTAGGACATGTGAGGCAAGTTTCACCATCTTTGTTGCTGTTATTTAGTCAGTAAGTCGTGTCCAACTCTTGCAACCCCGTGGGCGACCCCAGGGACTGTAGCCCACCAGGCTCCTCTGTCCATGGGTTTTCCCAGGCAAGAAGACTGAAGTAGGTTGCCATTGCTTTCTCTAGTGGGTCTTCTTGACCCAGAGGTTGAACCTGCGTCCCCTGCTTGGCAGGCAGATTCATTTCCATGGAGCCAACCGGAAGCCTTCAGAGTCTTTAGCTTCTCAGTAAACCTGTGCCTGTGTGTTGTTAGAGATCCTCAGATCAGTAGTAAAGGAAACCCTTTTTCTAACTGGGCAGCCAAAGATAAGAGTACCCACCCACTGGCAGAGGATATCAGAAACCTTAGATTTGCCAATCTGCTTATACACACAGCTTTAAATATTTAATAATTTGGTAACTGAAAAAAATATCTCATTGCCTAACTGGTACCATATGAGGCTTAGTTGGTTACTGTTGATAGAAATTAGGCACGGATCTTAGTACCAGCCAGGCTAATTTTTGGAAGGGTAGTCCCTGTTTTGAGCCATGGCCCCATGGCCACTTTTCTTCATGTGTTAATTGAGCAAATGCTGGGATGGCTGGGGACAGAAGCGTGCAGTCATTCATGATGATACAAAAAGCTTGTCATTCTTCTATATGACTAGCAAGGCTCTCTTCTGCAGTAAATGCCATTTACAAGAATTTGATAGAATTTATATGCCCGTGTTTATTGTCAAATAGCTTCACTCTCCTCNTTCATGTGTTAATTGAGCAAATGCTGGGATGGCTGGGGACAGAAGCGTGCAGTCATTCATGATGATACAAAAAGCTTGTCATTCTTCTATATGACTAGCAAGGCTCTCTTCTGCAGTAAATGCCATTTACAAGAATTTGATAGAATTTATATGCCCGTGTTTATTGTCAAATAGCTTCACTCTCCTCTACTGTCTTTCACATTCTTAAAAATAATATTAAATAGTGGGTTCAGATATTAAGATGATGTAAAAAAAAAAAAAAAAAAAGGATTGAGAAGCTCCAGAGCAGGTGAGATCTAAAAGGTGGGAATGGGGAGCCCAGAAAGCTGTGTGCTGAAGGACAAAGAGAAGCTGAGGCCTGTTGTCTGGAGGCTGAAAACAGAGACGAATGGTTTTTTTTTAAAGAAAAATTGTGTTTTTTGTTAGCAAATTCCCTCTTCCAGCTCCCTTATAGAGTGTGAGGTAACCATCGATTGTGATGGTTCTTACAAAGTAAAGCTTTGTTTGAGAGGAGGCAGAACATAAGGACACACACAGCCTATGTATGCTGCTGCTGCTGCTGCTGCTAAGTCGCTTCAGTTGTGTCTGACTATGTGTGACCCCATAGACGGCAGCCCACCAGGCTCAGCCGTCCCTGGGGTTCTCCAGGTAAGTACACTGGAATGGGTTGCCATTTTCTTCTCCAATGCATGAAAGTGTAAAGTGAAAGAGAAGTCCCTCAGTCATGTCTGACTATTCGTGACCCCATGGACTGCAGCCTACCAGGGTCCTCCGTCCATGGGATTTTCCAGGCAAGAGTACTGGAGTGGGGTGCCCTTGCCTTCTCCACAGCTTGTGTATAGGTTACACCAAATAAAAGACTTTTCATTTTAATAAACAGAAAACCAATTGCTCCCAAGTCCTACCCAGAAATATTGGGAAAATATATACAGCTCCTCTATTTGTAGATGTTCTAAAATTTTAAGTTTGCTTGGGTGTTCCTTTGGTTTGGTCTACTCTTGCTCCTGGTCCTGGGGCCCTGGGGGAAGGTAAGAGAAAAGAAAAAGAGAAAGAAGCAAGTACAGGGAGAGGAAAGAAAGAAAGAAAATGTATGAATGAGATCAAAAGTCCAACATACATGTTGAGAAAATATATAAAAAAGGGAAAAGTAAGACCCAAAGTAATTCATTGTTTATGTCAGTAGGAGACATTTATTTTAAAATGTGGATTAACCTTTTAAGTCAGGTGTCACTCTCAATACATATCCATGGGCATGCATGCCTGTTACTGGAAGGATATGGTCCTGATAATTTGCAAAAGGTGAGTGTGAAGGTTATGCCTTTGAGTGACAGCTGCAGATTGGTTTGTCTACAGTAATACCATCTCTGAGTAAAAGGCAGCCAGCAGCTGTCCCTCCCTCACTCTGGCTGTTCCATTAGTGTCATTGGCCTCCCCAGGGTTTTATAACCTCTTACCTTGTATATTTATGGATACAATTTTATTTCTTCTACTACATTTTTAAAACCAACTGGTCATGTTCCTTTAGTTTCTTTTTGCTAGTGTCTCTTTCTCCTGAAAATTCACGGTAAGCTTTGCTAATTAAATTCATAGTAAGGAATATGGCTGTATAATTACTAGATTTGATTAATTAAATATCAAGAGCATTCAGATAGTGACCTAAAAGAGAAAACATTCATTTAACCCTTCATGGCCCAGTTTTTACTCAATTTGTAACTAATTTAGGTATTTACAAATCACTCTATTAGTAACTTGAAATAATGTCTTTATTTTCAAATTATTTTTTAAAACTTTTACAAGTAACAGCAAATTTTTATTGAGTTTGAAAAAAGGAATAAATTAATTATTGAGCTATATACTATTTAGTATAAAAACATTTAAATTGTGTTGAGACATAAAATGCTAACTCAGATGTTACACATATTTAAAGAAATATCTAGTTTTCATAGGTGAGCTCTATTACTTTTTACATAATTTGCATAATTTGGGGGTGATTTTTACTTGGGAGTCCACATAACACATTAAAAAAGAATCCTTGAATTCTGTAGACATGAACGTGGTGTTGCCATTGGTTTCCAACTGAAGTCAAGTCACTTTACTCATTTTGGTCTTTGCAGCTTTACCTGCAAACTGTTGATAAAGGTATATGTCTCAAGGTGTTTTTAAGAAAATGAAGTAAGAGGGGAAAACTCTCTAGCATAGCTCTAGGCACATATTAGGTACTAAATTTTTTAAGAAGTTGAATATGACTTTTAAAATTACTATTTAGCAAAGGAAGTGAGAAAATTTTAGCTAAGTGGAATTTTCACTCTTATAAGAAAATCTAGAAACCTTTAGCCACTGAGATGCTAGAATTAATAGACTGTGATATTAAACAAGTCATATAATCACTCTATATCTTAGTTTTCTCACTATAATATACAGTGAGGGGGGAAAAAAACAGTGCCTACCTCATAGATTATAGGGAAAAAAGGAGGTTTCTAACCATAAAATATATGGAGCAGGGCCTAACATATGCATTGATAGTTATATAAGGTTTATAGAGGTATTATAATATATATAAGCATTGTATAGTTATATAGGGTTATGTAAGGATTTGTTAAATAAATGAATGAATTAAACAGGGTAGAGTTTATGGCACTCTTTTAATAAATCTATAATGAAACTGAAATAAATCTATAATTATAATGAAACTGTTCATCAATGAAAGGTTTTGTGTTTCTCCATTAAGAACTACTCCATTAAACACATGTCTCAATACATACATTTATGATTTGATGGATACTGTTTATCTGGAACAGGTGCAATTTCTATAGTTGCTGCTGCTGCTACTAAGTCGCTTCAGTCGTGTCCAACTCTGTGCGACCCCATAGATGGCCTCCCACCAGGCTCCCCCATCCCTGGGATTCTCCAGGCAAGAACACTGGAGCGGGTTGCCATTTCCTTCTCCAATGCATGAAAGTGAAAAGTGAAAGTGAAGTCGCTCAGTCGTGCCTGACTCTTAGCGACCCCATGGACTGCAGCCTACCAAGGTACTCAGTCCATGGGATTTTCCAGGCAAGAGTACTGGAGTGGGTTGCCATTGCCTTCTCCAAAATTTCTATAGTAGATTCTCATTATTTAAAGTATGATCCTTGGATCAACAGAACTGATATTATGCAAATGATCAGACCCCCACCTCAGCAAAACTGAACAGGAATTTACATTTCAACAGGTTGCCAGGTGTTTTGAATATACTGCTTTAAATTATACCACTTCACCAATAGTCCACACCTTTAAAAAAAAAAAAATGAAAGAATACAAGATTAGAACTCATTTGAGAGTGGCATATATTTTCATTTGGAAGAACATTTCTGTTTAAACAGGTAAAGCATATGTGAATTAAAATCTTATAAGTAATTTCTTTTGACAAAAAGATGATTTTTTTCAATTTTTGTTTTTTCCTCTTGTTAGTGTAACAAAAATCAGTATCTTTATTATGAACCATTTAAAAGTCTTTTTCTTAGGATTGTTTTGTGTTCTACTTCCATTTAACGAAGACGCTTAGGGAAAACATCTTTGCAATGCATAAACTTACTTTCACGTTTATGAGGTTATGTATAATTGTAGGAACTGTAAGATTGAAGACCACTGGGAAAAAGAGCTGTCCAAAGGTGAATGAGTATTCTTTACAACAGAGCTTCTGGAAAGGAAAAAATGATGGCAATATGTTAATAGGGTTGACAGCACCCTTGACAATATTAACCCAGAGGTCACTAGTCCTCAGAATGATGGAGTCTCTTGTCTGAGATTTGAAACAAAAAAGGGTTTATGCTATTCCATGGGAATCACATCATCCACCAAAATTCTTGGATTCTGAGCCTGTCAAAGCCTAGATTTGAAGAGTCAGTCTAGCACTTGACGATTCAAAAACCTGTGGCCTAATATTATGACAAAACCACCCACGTGCCCACATGTAACCTATCCTGCCTAGCAGGCGTTGTAATGCAGGTCCTTTGCAATTCTGTGTTGTGCTGCTATGGAGGGTTTGATGAAGACATTTGTCACAAGTCTTGCTGATAACCTGCCAGCAATTTGAAGAGATCTCTGATACTATGTGTTTTCACTTGTTCTTTTAAGAATTTGATTTTAGGGGAAATTCATCCTTCAGGAGAAATTTTGTTCCAGTACACTTTGTACATTTAAAAACGGGCCCAGACACCTTCAAAATAATCAATTGTTACTGCTAGATGGTTGCAGCATGGCAATGTGCTTTTGGGTTAAAGCTTTCAGAAAAGAAGCTTTCAGGTATCAACTTGAACACTTGCGTAATGTACATACTTGCGTAATATAGATAGGTTGTGGGGGAAGGCTCAGAGGTACTGAGGAAAAGACTAGCCAGGAGCTACTCCGTGTCACTCTGTGTACTGGCTCCACTTCCCTCAAGAGTTCAGATCTTTTCCTAGTCAGTCTTTCCCATTTCTTCTTGCTGCAAACAGGTACAAGCAGCCAAGAAGATACACTGACTCATACACACACACAACACACTCAGCAAAATCAGGGGAGAGGGGGCAGAGAGTCTCTGTGCTCCTAAATTATCTAGTAATAATAATAATGAGATATGTCTAATGTTATATGTATACACATAACATACATATGTTATATATATGTTATGTGTATGTATAACATACATATGTTATGTGTATACATATAACATACATATAATGTGTATGCTACATGTATGTGTACTGTATAATATTATAATTTTCTAATGTAATAAAAATAAGAAAAGGCATTGAACTCACATAAACCTGAGTTTGAATTTTAACCATTATCAGTTCAGTTCAGTCGCTCAGTCGTGTCCGACTCTTCGCGACCCCATGAATCGCAGCACACCAGGCCTCCCTGTTCATTACCATCTCTCGGAGTTCACTCAGACTCACGTCCGTCGAGTCCGTGATGCCATCCAGCCATGTCATCCTCGGTCGTCTCTTTCTTCTCCTGCCCCCAATCCCTCCCAGCATCAGAGTCTTTTCCAATGAGTCAACTCTTCGCATGAGGTGGCCAAAGTACTGGAGTTTCAGCTTTAGCATCATTCCTTCCAAAGAAATCCCAGGGCTAATCTCCTTCAGAATGGACTGGTTGGATCTCCTTGCAGTCCAAGGGACTCTCAAGAGTCTTCTCCAACACCACAGTTCAAAAGCATCAATTCTTCGGCCCTCAGCCTTCTTCGCAGTCCAACTCTCACATCCATACATGACCACAGGAAAAACCATAGCCTTGACTAGACGGACTTTAGTTGGCAAAGTAATGTCTCTGCTCTTGAAAATGCTATCTAGTTTGGTCATAACTTTTCTTCCAAGGAGTAAGCATCTTCTAATTTCATGGCTGCAGTCATCATCTGCAGTGATTCTGGAGCCCAAAAAAATAAAGTCTGACACTGTTTCCACTGTTTCCCCATCTATTTCCCATGA
>SJYT01015889.1:0-237458 GCA_006410635.1 Cephalophus harveyi | reverse complement strand
AAGTATAACTTTCTAAACTTTATACATGATACTCAGAATCATATATAAGAAAATAGAAAAAGATATTTAAAAATAGTTAAAGAAAAATAGTTTATTTAATATATTAAGCATGCAGCTGAAAATATGTGTATCCTTGTATTTTTAAAATAAGCAAAGGTAAAAAGCATTCCATCTAAAATTAAAAAATATAAATTAATCTGATTTTTATTTTATTGTGGTCAAATTTTGTTTCTAAAAAAACTGTCAAGTATAAAATATGATTTAACAGTGTATTACACTGTTTCACTAGTGTTTCAAATTAATTGCACAGAAGCTGCTAAATGGATGAAGAACTGGCTGAATTGTAATAACAGGTGGATGTATATTATTAATTATCTAGCAGTTTTCATTGGGGTTAAGGTTAAGTCTGATCTTCTTTAATATCTTCATAATTAAGAAAACTAACAAAATCAGTATTTCTCAACTGAAAGTGAAAGTGAAGTCACTCAGTCGTGTCCGACTCTTTGCGACCCCATGGACTGTAGCCTACCAGGCTCCTCCCTCCATGGGATTTTCCAGGCAAGAGTACTGGAGTGGGTTGCCATTTCCTTCTCCAGGGGATCTTCCCGACCCAGGGATCAGACCCAGGTTTCCCGCATTTTCCAGGCAGATGCTTTAACCTCTGAGCAATCTAGTCAAGTCCTAAAGAAATATAGATAGATAGGAATTTAAGGAAACAGTAAAATTAAATTCTACCTATAACCAAATACACATTAGTATATTTGAAAAATAAAATGAAATAAAGGCCAAACAAATATTTAATGGAATAGTCTGTAGAAGTTTTCAAATGTAAAGCAACATAAATGTGTGTTTGTAAAGTATGGTGGAAACAAACCAGATTTGATATAACAATTTTACCACAAATAAGACTTTCAGTACATCTGCATGCTTAATGTGTGTAAATAGACACCTGCTAATTGTGGTGGATTTATTGTGTTTTAATTATTGTAAGGCTAAACCTGAAAACATATTTTATTATAATACTGAGGGACAAAAAAGATATAGTCCAAAAAAGAGATAACTAAAACAATCCATTTATGCAGTGAACTGACTTTGGCCATTTGTTCACTTCTTAAAGTCAATATGCATTAAGCTAACCACACACTTATTTAATTAGAGTTCACTTTGCAAAAAATAGAAGCACTTGCTTTTGGAAGTAACTGTATCAACAGAGAATGATAATCATAATATTAATACTAAATAGTAACCCATGTGATGGATTTTAATTCTCATTGAGACTTGATTTTTATTGGTGTTAAACAGTTTAATTCTTACTTCTTAGATATATTTAAGTATTTTGAAAATATTATTCCAGCAAAATCTATTAATAGTCAATAACCCAATGATTTCTTAAACTACAGTACAATTTACTATTGAACTATTTAATGACTTTTCCTAAAGAAAAACTTTCCACTCATTATTCACTTAGCTCTCTTCATTTGTTAAATCCAAGTCTACTGTAAAGTTTCTTTTATATTTATGTTTATTTTTCACCTAAGCCAGGGATCAGCAAACATTTTCTATAAAGGCCAGATGGTAGATATTTTGAAGAATTCACCCCAAGTCCTAGTGTCTTTGTCCCAGCTATTCAACTTTTTCAGGATAGGGCAAAAACAACCTTAGTTTAGTTGCTCAGTCCTGTCGGACTCGGACTCTTTGTGATTCCATGGACTGCAGCATGCCAGGCTTCCCTGTCCATCAGCAACTCCCGGAGCTTACTCAGATTCAAGTCCATCGAGTAGGTGATGCCATCCAACCATCTCATCCTCTGTTGTCTACTTCTCCTCCCACCTTCAATCTTTCCCAGCATCGGGGGTCTTTCCCAATGAGTCAGTTCTTCACATCAGGTAGCCAAAGTACTGGAGTTTCAGCTTCAACCTCAGTCCTTCCAATGAATATTCAGGACTCATTTCTTTTTAGATTGACAGGCTAGGTCTCCTTGCAGTCCAAGGGACCCTCAAGAGTTTTCTCCAACACCACAGTTCAAAGCATCAATTTTCGGCACTCAGCTTTCTATATGGTCCAACTCTCACATCCATATGTAACTACTGGAAAAATTTTGACTATATAGCTTTGACTAGATGGACCTTTGTTGCAAAGTAATGTCTCTGTTTTTTAATATGCTGTCTAGATTTTTCATAGCTTTTCTTCCAAGGAGTAAGTGTCTTTTAATTTCATAGCTACAGTCACCATCTGCAGTGATTTTGGACCTCCCAAAATAAAGTCTCACTGTTTCTATTGTTTCCCCATCTATTTGCCATGAAGTGATGGGACTGGATGCCATGATCTTAGTTTTCTGATTGTTGAATTTTAAGCTGATAGCCTTAGACAACATGTAAATGAACAAGGATGGCTGAATTTCAATAAAAGTTTATTTATGCCTGGACTTGACATGCAGATCATAATTTGCTGACACATGACTTAGACTATTGTCAGTTCTTAAATAACAATGACAATAAAAATCAGATGGTAAAGAATCTCCCGGGGTTCCATCCCTGAGTCGGAAAGATTCCCTGGAAAAGGGAATGGCAACTCACTCCAGTATTCTCAGCTGGAAAACTCCATGGACGAAAACCTGGTGGGCTACATTCCTTGGAGACACAGTCAGTCATGACTGAGCAACTAACACTTTCACACTTTAAAAAGACTTAGATCCCAAATAGTATCTGAGAACAGATATAGTATGTGCTAAAATCCACAATGTTGCAACAAAATGATCAGAATTGTGTCTATGTAAGATAGCTCTTTTGTGCTGGTTTATTGGAGAATAATGTGGAAGAGCTAAGTCAGACATTAAAGAAATGCCGATTAAGCATGTATTTAATTCTTTTTCTTATTATGCAATTATGTAATATCAGTAGTACAAGGAAACATGAAACGCTTTCCTTGGCCACAAGTCTATTTCAGTCTGGTTTGAAGCCAAATTGAATTAGTATGGAAAGTGCCATAAAAATTCATAATTCCCACTTTCAAGAACCTTTCGTTTGTTTGTTTGTTTAATATACATTTTAAGTTACATGCTAGAAAAACTCTGAGTCATTTTTCTCATTATTTGGCTTACTTTTATCCTTCTAACAAACAATCCATTATGGTAAAGAAAATTGTAGACATTCTGATATTTGACACTTTTCAAGCATACAGTTTAAGTTTGATCCTTTCATACATTGTCAAATAAACATGTTGCAAGTTATGCATTTGTCCCCAACATATATACCAAATTCATTTAGGAATACAGCAAAGGGTTTTGATAGCAGAAATAAAATGAAAGAAAATCCCAACAGTGATCATCCAATATATCTAAATCCTGTCATCCTGCAAAGGAGTATTGACTTCAAGCAAGTATCTATTAACTATCCCAGACTTCATGGATTACATTAGAACATAATTGAATTAAGGAATAACTTAATTCATCTATCCATGAGCATGAAACTATTAGAACAACTTAATTGATTAATATGTGATAACTAGATTAGAATGTGATAGAAACATCTGGGTTCTGTTTGTTAATTTTTCTTTAATAATTATTGACTATACCACTTCCTCATCTTTCACTTTAATTTCAGTACTATCTCTGTAATTATCAGGGAAACAATAGCCATAAAATCATACAAAGGGTATTGGGAGGAAAAAAAGGACCAACAGAATGTTTAAATATTCAATTAGTTGGATGTTATATTAAACAATGACCTATTGTTGACCATTTTGATGTCTGATTCTTCAGCTAGAGAAGCAATTCTGCTGTAAATAAACCTTGTTTTTACAATACCTATAATATACTTTAAAACACTTTCTTATTTTGTTCATTTCCTATTGCTGATGTAACAAATTATCACTTCAGTGACTTAAAACAAATTTATTGACTTACAGTTCTGTAGGTTATAAGTTCAACAAGAGACTCAATGGGCAGGGATGTGCCTCCTTTTGGGGGGCTCTAGGGGAAAAATGTTTTCTTGATTTTTATGGCTTTTAGAGGCTACCAACATTCCCTCGCTTGTGGCATCCTTCCTTACTCTTTAAAGCCAAGAACACTGCACCTCTCTGCCTCTCTCTGACCGTTCTTCTATAGTCATATTTCCCTCTCTCTGACCACATTAAAGACAGGTTTTCCAATTTTAAGGGCCCATGGGATTAGATTGGGTCCACCTGGATAATCCAGGCTACTCTTTTGGATTTCAAATTTCCTAACCTGCCTCATCTCCAGAAAATCACTTTGGCCATGAATGGTAATATATTCACCCATAGGTTCTAGGTTAAGACTTGAACATCTTTGGGGAGGCATTGTTCTTCCACCACACTTATATACAGTAAGAAGATTATGCATACAACATCCAAGTTATAAACAAGAAAGCTCTGAGTCAGTTAGTATCCATCAGGAAAGTCACAACCAGGGCTGATGTTTCATTAATCATCTTACCAGATAGCTAAAATGGGTTTTTATTGCCAGAACTAGTGGTTCTCAATTACAATGGTAAATGTTCGTATTAAACTCTCACTTCTGAATATCTAAAATTTAACTAGTAAGGGCCAGAATTGGCGGTGGTAGTTTAGTCTCTAAGTTGTGTCCGACTCTTGCGATCCATGGACTTCCAGACTCCTCTGTCCAGGGGATTCTACAGGCAAGAACACTGGAAGTGGTTGCCATTTCCTGCTCCAGGGGAATCTTCCTGACCCAGGAATCGAACCTGGGTCTCCTGCTTTGCAGGCAGGTTCTTTAGCAACTGAGCTACAAGGGAAGCCCAAGGCCCAGGATTACCACAAAGTAAAGATTCCACTTCTCCTTATATTCTTAATAAAGTTTAACACATATCACTCACACATTTAAAAGTGTGTATATGCATTTGTATGCTTATGTGAGTAAGATAAATGGACTGAGAATTGCAGTTGATTCCTTGTGTTACAAAACAGGGAAAATGAAAGATAATCTATAAGCCTAGTGAAAACAGTGGAAATAAAAGTGGCTAGAAAATATAGCCTCAAAGACATTTCTAGGAATTTTGGATAAATATATACACATGGGGGTATAAAATAGGAATTTGATTTAATTTCATCTAGATCTTAGGGTTCATGGAGAACTCAGCAGATTTGGTTTAAACATCTTAGGTGCTTACCGTGCTTGAAAATGATCAGAGCTTTCATATTATGTAATTCAGACCAAAGCTATGGAGCATGGACCACAAATCTCACAACACTGACACCGATCAAATGATGAACATCTCTAAGGATGATACCCACATAACTTAGACCTGAGACGTCCATATCCATTTGTCAGCTTGGGCTTCCCTAACAACACACCATAGACTTGGTGGTTTAAACAACAGAAATTTGCTTTCTCACAGTTCTGGGGGATAAAAGGCTATAACCAGGGTGCCACGGTAGAGTTCTGGTGAGAATTCCTGGCTTGCTGATTGCCATTATCTTGCTGTGTGTTCACATGACCACTTCTTTGTGGGCTTCTTCAAATGTGGTATTATCTATATAATGAAATATTCAGAAATAAAAAGGAACAAACTATTAATACATACTAGAATGGGAGCCCGGTGGGCTGCTGTCTATGGGGTCGCACAGAGTCGGACATGACTGAAGCGACTTAGCAGCTGCAGCAGCAGAACATGGATACTCCTTGACAACATTATGCTAATTGAAAAAAGATTCAAAAGAACAATATCAGTAATTCCATATATTTGAAATGTTCAGCATAAGTAAATCTATAGAGACAGAAAGCAGATTAGTGACTGCCTTAGGCTGGAAGTAGGGAGGATGGGAGTGAGTGCTAAATGGTATGGGGCTTTTGGGGGGGTTATGGAAGATAACAGGTGTGCTGTATGGTATGAGAATTGTATTTCACTAAAGCTGTTTCTAAAATACAAAACAACTTTTGGCAAGTCCTTTGCCACCGTAATAAACCCAACTCCTTAGCCTGACCTTTTAGTTTCCTAGTCCAGAGTCCCAGGCAACCAAATAGCCTGCCACTTCATCAACATTCGCAGCTCAGATGCAGAAGCTGAAAGTGGTCTGTTAAAAATTCTTCCAATCATTAGACAATTTCTGGAAGAATTTGGTACTTGTGGCTTCTGGACAGAGATTAACTTCCTGTGAGGAATACTTTTGATAATGCAATATAAATAATTAGCAATACACCAGACATTTGCTTTCCTTTTGGATAGGAATTATTCAAGGCCCCTGTGTTTAGGGAATAACCCTTGAGCAGTTTGACCAGCTTAGTGAAATTTTTATTGTAACTAAAGGTTTACAATTATATACTTTGTATTAGAGGAATATAGATTTGGTCTCTAATCTTCCTTGATTTTGCTTGTTATATATGTCTCTTTGTCTTCTTTTCTCCATGTTACTTTACTTTTAACAACAACATTTAAAAATCTTTCTCTCTTTCCTTAAGTTGTAATAGTGACAGCTTTGACTTATAATGAATTCATTGTTTAAACCAAATGTCTCCATCAGCTGTTATTTTTTTAACTTTTTTTTAAATTGGAGGATAATTGCTTTACAATATTGTGTTGGCCTCTACCATACATCAGCATGAGTCAGCCACAGGTATACACATGTCCTCTCCCTTCTGAACCCCCTACCACCTTCCACCCATCCCACCCCTGTAGGCTGTGACAGAGCACTGGGTTGTTCTCTGTGTGTCACGCAGCAAATTTCTACTTGCTATCTACTTCATGTATGGTAGTGTCTATGCTTCCATGTTATTCTCTTAATTCGTCCCACCCTCTCCCCCCGCATTGTGTCCACAAATCTGTTCTCTATGTCTGCATCTTCATTTCTGCCCTGCAAATAGGTTCATCAATAACCATCTTTCTAGATTTCATATGCATGTGTTACATGTAATAGTGAAAGTCTCAGTCGTGTCCAATCTTTTGTGACCTCATGGACTATACAGTCCATGGAATTCTCTCGGCCAGAATACTAATGGGTAGTCATTCCCTTCTCCAGCGGATCTTCCCAACCCAGGGATCGAACCCAGGTCTCCCTCATTGCAGGCAGATTCTTTACCAGCTGAGCCACAAGGGAAGCCCAAGAATACTGGAGTGGGTAGCCTATCCCTTCTCCAGGGGATCTTCCTATGCAGGAATTGAAATAGGGCCTCCTGCATTGCAAGCTGAAGTGACTTAGCAGCAGCAGCAGCATTGCAAGCAGGTTCTTTACCAACTGAGCTATCAGGGAAGCCTGTTACATGCAATATTCACATGTATTTTCCAGTTGCATTCATGGTTTGTTACTGTTTCCTGAGCTTCCCTGGAGCTCAGCTGGTAAAGAATCTGCCTGCAATGTAGGAGACCCCAATTTGGTTCCTGGATCAGAAGGACCCCCTGGAGAAGGGATAGGCTACTCACTCCAATATTCTTGGACTTCCCAGGTGGTTCAGACAGTAAAGAATTCGCCTGCAGTGTGGGAGTCCTGGATTCAATCTCTGGGTTGGGAAGATCCCCTGGAGAAGGGAATGGCTACCCACTCTGGTATTCTGGCCTGGAGAATTCCGTGGACAGAGAAGCCTGGCAGGCTACAGTCCATAGGGTCACACATAAAGAGTTGGACACAACTGAGTGACTTTCACTTCACTTTTCACCGTTTCTTACTAGTAGTAATTTTTGATGCTTTATAACCTTTGGCATCTTCCATGAATTTTTCTGTGACCTTTCTGCAGACAGGTAAAGATTTTGGCTTCTAATTCAGACACAATTTTGGCTCCTAATTCAGACACAAAACAACCTTGTACTATCACTACAGAATAGGAAATCAAATTGTGAAAGCGTGACATTGTACACTGTCACTTGTTCCTAATGGTAAATTATGACCAATACCATCACACAGAGTTACATACATTTAATCTACTGACCTTACAATCAGTTTGTCCACCTCAGGCAGTACAACACAATAACATCAGACATAGTATAATCTTCCCATAGATCACAGATGTCAAAAGGAACAGATTTAAAGAAACACAGACACATAGAAGTGAAAAACTTGCATAGCAATTGGTTTGGGGAAGTTGTATTTGAAGTGCAAGCAAAGTTCTCTATCCAGCTATAGCTTGTGTGTGTAGGGAAAAATAAAAGAGTCAAGACAAGGAAAGACAAATTTTTATGATTTCCCTTTCCCTAATCTGTCACAGGCCAATGATCGGGTTAATAGCCTGGAGAGAAAAAGCTATCTTGTCAAAGTCAACTGAACTTTCATCACGACTAGGTCCCGCCATCAATGAATTGTCAAAAAACTGCAAGAAAAAGAAAAAGATTCTCTAACGATCTTTCTTTTTATCTGTGGAGCACCTGCTGCCCCAGATGATCCCAAACTGACTGACAGCAGGTAGTTTCTAAGGAAAACCAGCTGCTTTCCTCTCCGAGGCTCCTCATGCCTTTACGGAGCCTGTGGCATGGGATTGTTCAGCGGGAAAAGTCAATAGCACCTGCTGTCAACACAATGTGCCTATGTGCATTTTTAAAGGCTCTGCCCTCTTGAAGTTTAGTTGTCAGGAACCTTGCTTTTAAATAGATTTCAGTGTCAATATGTGCTGCTTTGCACTAATGTTAAGAAATGGCCACAAAGAGTAAGATCTGATGCCATGTCAGGATGTAGGCAGAACAGATTCTTATTGGCTTCCCACACAACAAGAAATGTCTTTAGAAAGTGAGAAGCCTGGGATGAAAAGGACACCATTTCATCTTCTTTCTTGAAGTTTTCTCTTTATCACGAGGTTATACACACACACACACACACACACACACACACACACACACACACACACAAGGGAGAGAGACTAGACGTACATTCAAAATGTATTAATTGGCCTAGATCTTGAGTGTCTATACTACTGAGTGATTGCAATGACAGTCTAAGGGCTGCATGTGACAGTTTCCACATTTTATAACCTATGAATTATTACAGAGACAGAAACATCAGGCTTTCAGTTTCTGCAAACTATATGGATTTTCCTTTTTAAAGGAAGCACCACTCAGTCTGTGGATGTGTTTCCCTCCAGTTCATGTATGGATTGAAGTTTTTGGACAAAATAGACAATTTTTCAGGTTTACTTCTTATTCTACACAAGTTGGTCAACTTAGCCAGTCTCATGCTTTTAAAAGGTAGGTCAAATTAGTGAAATACAAGTTGAGATGATTTTAGCATCAACCTGTCTGTGCCTCAATATTATAATGAATGTTGACTGAAAACATGAACTTATACTCATTTATTCTTTCTTTTCTATCACAAAATATTTTAAATATCTTAAAAACACTGGGTACCTCCTAGTATTGAGAGATAAATTAAACTAACTAAGAGTCAAAATTCTAGTATCTAGCTGGGGACAGACAAACACAAAAACTAAAGTAGAAATTAAAACAGGACTGATCGACTAACACATAACAGTAGCAGTGGAGAGCAAGTGAAAAAGTGAAACTGTCAGCCTCTCAGTTGTGTCCAACTCTTTGTGACCCATGAACTGTAGCCTTCCAGGCTCCTCTGTCCATGGAATTCTCCAGACAAGAATATTGGAGTGGGTTGCCGTTCTCTTCTCCAGCGGATCTTCCCCACCCAGGGATCAAACCCAAGTCTCCTGTTTTGCAGGCAGATTCTTAACTGTCTGAGCCATCAGGGAAAGCCAGTGGTGAGCAAACAATTGATTAATTACACTTGGAAAAATAGAGAGCTTTGTGAAGGAAATTTCTTTTAATTTGAGCTTCAAAAAATGGTCAGAATGACTAACTTGAATTGGGGTGGGGGTTGGTAAGAAAAATATTTCATATTGAGAAATTGGTATGAACTTAAACATACCTGGTAAGTTCAGTTCAGTTCAGTCACTCAGTCGTGTCCAACTCTTTGCGACCCTATAAATTGTAACACACCAGGCCCCCCTGTCCATCACCAACTCCCGGAGTTCACTCAGACTTATGTCCATCAAGTCAGTGATGCCATCCAGCCATCTCATCCTCTGTCGTCCCCTTCTCCTCCTGCCCTCAATCCCTCCCAGCATGAGTCTTCTCCAATGAGTCAACTCTTCGCATGAGTTAGAAAACTATAAAAACTATATGTGTGTGTGCATAGTTGCTCAGTTATACCTGACTCTTTGGAACCCCGTGGACTATAGCCCATCAAGCTCGTTTGTCTATGGAGATTCTTCAGGCTAGAACACTGGAGTGGATTGCCATGGCCTCCTCCAGGGGATCTTCCTGACCCAGGGGTTGAACCCAGGTCTCCCGTGTCGCAGGCAGATTCTTTACTGTCTGAGCCACCAGGAAAGCCCAAGAATACTGGAACAAGTAGCCTATCCCTTCTCCAGGAGAACTTCCCAATCCAGGAATCGAACTGGGGTCTCCTGCTGCTGCTGCTAAGTCGCTTCAGTCATGTCCGACTCTGTGCAACCCCATAGACGGCAGCCCACCAGGCTGCCCCGTCCCTGGGATTCTCCAGGCAAGAACACTGGAGTGGGTTGCCATTTCCTTCTCCAATGCATGAAAGTGAAAAGTGAAAGAGAAGTCGCCTGCACTGCAGGTGGATTCTTTACCAGCTGAACTAATTAGAGGTAATTCATGGCTATGTGTGTGTGTGTGTGAAGTAGGGAGGGAAGTGACCATGCAGTAGAGTTAGTAAATAAAATAGAACCAATAATATATTCTCTGAGAGCCTTTATTTAAACATGGTACATATAACTATAACTTTCAAACGTGTTCATTTATTTTTTCAGTCTTTTTTTTTTTTAACAAATATCCGTTGAGGTCCTACCATTGGGTAGGTTATGTTTTAGGCACTGTTGATGCAGCAGTGAAAAATATGTTGTTTTTTGTCAATGTGTTACTAGATGGAGACAGAAGATAAATGAATAAAAACATATATACATATCAAATGAGATTACCTGTAAAGAAAATTGAAGAGTAAGGTAACAAAATAGAGACTGAGCAGATGGATAAGGAATGGTAATGTTAAGTACTGTGGTCAGGGAAGACCTTGTTAATGATGACATCTGAATCATGACCTAAACATGGTAAAGTTTATTCAGAAATAAGGGAAGCACATTTCAGGCAGAGAGAACAGTAAGTGCCGAGACCCTGGGAGAGGAGTAACCAACCACTTTTGTCAGTTTTCTTGTCAAATGAAAATATACCATTACATAATGTCTAGGATCTGTGGAGTAATGGTTAGTTTGCATAAGTTTCTGCAAGAAGCAGCATGATGCAGTAAGAAAAATTGAAATATGTGGCTTTTAAGAAAAAGGAAACTTCTGTTTTTCCATAAAATAATAGTGTTTTAACAGTTCTGAATATGAGGTAGAACATTGTGTTACAGCATGGGGATAAATTTTTAATTTAATTTTTGCTATACTTGAACATAAATTATTTAGAGTTATGTAACCCATAGTCATATAATTTCACACTCTCAGCACTTTAGTTCTATTTCAATTAACTCTGTGCATGATGGTCTTATTTTAAAAGTCTGTAAGGAAAGAAATATAATGGTAGAAATGCTTTCAAGAAGGAAAATATAATGAATAAATTTGAATAAGGGCAAAATAGTATAAATTTGTTTAATTTTTACTTCCTTTTAAAGAATAAGAAAAATGTATAAACCTGTCATTATTTTGAATCTTTGTCAGCTCATGCTAACTCTAAAGCATGGATTCAGTTCAGTTCAGTTCAGTTGCTCAGTCGTGTCCAACTCTTTGCGACCCCCATGAATCGCAGCACGCCAGGCCTCCCTGTCCATCACCAACTCCCGGAGTTCACTCAAACTCATGTCCATCAAGTCGATGACGCCATCCAGCCATCTCATCCTCTGTCGTCCCCTTCTCCTCCTGCCCCCAATCCCTCCCAGCATCAGAGTCTTTTCCAATGAGTCAACTCTTCTCATGAGGTGGCCAAAGTACTGGAGTTTCAGTTTCAGCATCATTCCCTCCAAAGGAATCCCAGGGTTGATCTCCTTCAGAATGGACAGGTTGGATCTCCTTGCAGTCCAAGGGACTCTCAAGAGTCTTCTCCAACACCACTGTTCAAAAGCAACAAGTCTTTGGTGCTCAGCCTTCTTCACAGTCCAACTCTCATATTCATACATGACCACTGGAAAAACCATAGCCTTGACTAGATGGACCTTTGTTGGCAAAATAATGTCTCTGCTTTTAAATATGCTATCTAGGTTGGTCATAACTTTTCTTCCAAGGAGTAAGCGTCTTTTAATTTCATGGCTGCAGTCACCATCTGCAGTGATTTTGGAGCCCCCCAAAATAAAGTCTGACACCATTTCCACTGTTTCCCCATCTATTTCCCATGAAGTGATGGAACCAGACGCCATGATCTTCATTTTCTGAATGTTGAGCTTTAAGCCAACTTTTTCACTCTCCACTTTCACTTTCATCAAGAGGCTTTTTAGTTCCTCTTCACTTTGTGGAACAATGCACCTGAAAAGTTCAATAGCTTTCCTTTGTCCAAAGAAATGAGAAAACAAGAGGTCACTATGCAATTAAGATTCTGAACACAGCTAGATTTAAGAGAATACATGCATTAGCAAGGAGGAATTTCAACATATCCACAAACTGAGTCAAATTAATAGAAAATTTCTGGTGGCATTTGTTACATATTCCCCAGAATATTTTGCAGCTTAGTAGCATAAGTTTGGAGAAGGCAATGGCAACCCACTCCAGTACTCTTGCCTGGAAAATCCCATGGGCGGAGGAGTCTGGTAGGCTGCAGTCCATGGGGTCACGAAGAGTCGGACAGGACTGAGCAACTTCACTTTCACTTTTCACTTTCATGTGTTGGAGAAGGAAATGACAACCCACTCCAGTGTTCTTGCCTGGAGAATCCCAGGGACGGGGGAACCTGGTGGGCTGTCGTCTATGGGGTCGCACAGAATCGGACATGACTGAAGTGACATAGCAGCAGCAAAAGTTTAAAATGTTAGAGTTTGATTTGTCTTTGAACTTCTGTTTTCCCAGAATCTAAAGGCTCATATTTATGTGTTTTCAAAAATATTTTATTTTTAAGGAGGTGTTTTCAGTTTGGGTAAAGTCCAGTACCTTTCAATGAAGGTCACTACCATTTATTGATGAATTGTTCCTGTAAACTTCTTCTTTGTTGTTTAGTCACTAAATTATGTCTGACTCTTTGCGACCTCATGGACTGTATCCTTCCAGGCTCATCTATCCATGCGATTTCCCAGGCAAGAATACTGGAGTGGGTTGCCATTTCCTTTTCCAGGGGATCTTCCTGATCCAGGGACTGGACCTGCATTGGCAGCCGAATTATTTACCACTGAGCCACTGGGGAAAACTCTGTTAACTTCTTCGTAGTAGGCTAATACTCTTAGTAGATCATTAACAACTGACTAAACTGAATAGCAGAGCAAATCCTTGACCCTCATGAGGTCTGAAAAGATCCAGTCAAGGATGTTTTATGTGATGTAAAAAAAATATATATATATACATCTGTTAAACACTGTTAAATAAAGTGTTCCTAGGATAGTGAACACAAGACTGTGTATTACATCATATGCACTCCATACCTCCTCGTTAGAAGGGAAGAAGTGTGTTGATGAAGACCCACATTACTACCCAATGAGTGGAAGTTCATTTGCTGTTTTAATCAAATTAGAGAGTGACACTTCACCCAAGGAAATACATTGGAGGGACTGATGCTGAAGCTGAAGCTCCAATACTTTGGCCACCTGATGCAAAGAGCCAACTCATTAGAAAAAATCCTGATGCTGGGAAAGATTGAGGGCAGGAGGAGAAGGGGACAACAGAGGATGAGATGGTTGGATGGCATCACTAACTCTATGGACATGCATTTGAGCAAGCTCCAGGAGATGGTGAAGGACATGGGAAGCCTGGCATGCGGTAGTCCAAGGGGTCTCAAAGAATCAGACATGATTGAACAACTGAATAACAACATAACAGGACAGGATGCAAACACAGCAGGGCAGGAAAGCACACAGATTTTATGAGGAGTATCCAGATTAGAGAGATGGGTGCATCCTGGGGTTGTTAGCAGCAGGCATTTTGCAATTTATCAACAGAAGCAAACTCCCCCCAAAGCATTGCTAAAAGCTTGATGCTTGAAGCAAAACCTGGCCAACTAGATCAGCCAAATCTGAGACAAAGCCAAATCTCCAAGGACTAAGACCTCTGATTTTAAAAATTGATTAATTGATTGATTTTAGCAGATGTAACAGAGAAGGCAATGACAACCCGCTCCAGCACTCTTGCCTGGAAAATCCCCTGGATGGAGGAGCCTGGTAGGCTACAGCCCATGGGGTCACAAAGAGTCGGACACAACTGAGCGACTTCACTTTCACTATTCACTTTCATGCACTGGAGAAGGAAATGGCAACCCACTCCAGTGCTCTTGCCTGGAGAATCCCAGGGACGAGGGGAGCCTTGTGGGCTGCCGTCTCTGGGGTCGCACAGAGTTGGACACGACTGAAGCAACTTAGCAGCAGCAGCATATGTAAAGAGGAACAGCATAAGATGGAATGGAAAATCTGCCCAAACTGGAGGGAAAAAGCCAGAATGAACCTTAAAATAACAAGTATAGTTACAATATCTTTAGAAGGAACCAGAAGTTGATGTCAGACATCTAGTATTTACAGTGGTGTATTTTCTCGTTTAAGTAGGGGTAAAAATGTTCCTTACTCAGGAAATTTGATAGCATCCTAAGTAAAATTTCTCCTTCAGATATTGTCATACATAGAAATTTAGGCTACATGGATCCACAATCACTTCTCGGGTCCTAAAGAAGGTTAATGTAAACAGATTACTCTTTAAACATTTATATCTCAGGCTTAATCATGTGTGTAATTTCCACTTAAATCAGGCTATAAAGAACTTTTCCCTATCAGTCATAATTATTTGGACAATAAATAAGTACAAGGAACAAAACTGTAAAATTTTATTTCTACCTCTTACCTCATAACTAATTTATAGAATATTTTCATTCATTCAATGTTCATTTATGTATTAATTCTGTAATGAGTCACTTTATTAAATTCTTCATACACATGGAAATATATGAAATAGAATGTGCCAGGATATTATAATTTATGAATATCATAAATATAAAAAATTCTTATGAAGAAATTTTTGTTAGCTGATATTTCTAAATATAAAACTATACATAAAAAGAAAATAAAGAATAGGTATAGGGAATTCCCTGGTGGTTCAGTGGTTAGGATTCTGTACTTCTACTACAGGGGATGTGGGTTAGATCCCTGGCTGGGGAACTAAGATCTCATATGCTGCACAATTCGACAAACAAAAAAAAAAAAAAAGGAAGAGAAACACATGCAATTACAGTATGGTGAAATCAGAGGAAGCATGAACATTAAAATCAGGAACTCATGATTGTAAATTTATGATTTACCATTTGATAAGCATCTATCTAGTTATCATAAATAATTTGGTTATTTCTACTAAGAATCATTGCTAATTATTACAAATTTGTATGGAGCTCAGTACTTAGATCTATACAGTGAGCCTAATACCTCCTAATAATACTCTCAAAGGGTTAAATGAACTAAGGGAGTAATATGTTGACCAGAGCTCCTGGTAATTATCAGATTGTGTGTGTGCCTGTGTGTTCAGTTGTGTCTGACTGCAACCCCATGGACTGTAGTCCACCAGATTCCTCTGTCCATGGAAGTCTCCAGGCTAGAATATTGGATTGGGTAGCCATTTCCTACTCCAGAGGATATTTCCAACCCAGGGATCAAACTCATGTCTCTTGCATCTCCTACAAAGACAGGCAGATTCTTTACCACTGCACCACCTTGAAATATCTAAATATTAAGGTTTAGTACTTATATTAATAGAAAGAACCTTGAAAAAAGTCTCAATGATTTAAAGTTTGTTGCAACTACACCTTTTCATTGGTTCTTAGACTCTGATGAAAAATATGATACTTGCTTCAACATGAGGTTTAAAATTAAAATGCCATTGATAATTATGAAAATAAAAATAGCAGTTGTATTGACAGAACATTGACTTTTCCAGCCCCTACACTGTGTTATGCCAAATAACACAGTTTGTGCCTGTGTTTGTGCATCACAACAGTGAAAAGAAGACACTGTATTTAGAGTTTTACAAACAAGGAAACAGATGTCAGGATAGACCCATGCACTTGCCCCAAATTTCAAATCTAATAAATGACACAGTCAGGAAACATAAAAATAAAACAAATACTTTCATATAATATACTATTTAGCGTTATAAATAAACATTATGTAAATGTGACCTTCTTAATTTGTTCATAACACATATTCTTTTTAATAAGAAATTGGCTTGTAATAAAAATAAAATGTGAAACATTGGAAACTAAATTATATACATACAAATGCATGAATATATATATTTGTATATACACAATAAGATTTTCTGTCAAATGTATATCTTATGGGCAACTATTTAGGTCACTATAAATAAATGATTTCATATAATAAAGTTACCCTTTTTGTTATTTCTATTTGTGGGGTGTAAAATTTTTATAGATCAAACATATGGGAAAATGGTTTAACATTGTTCATCTCATTACCCACTCTACTGTGTGTGTGTCAGTCGTTCAGTCGTGTCTGACTCTGTGACCCCATGGACTGCAGCCCACCAGGATCCTCTGTCCACAGGATTCTCCAGGCAAAAGTACTGGAGTCGGTTGCCATTTCCCACTCTCCTACCCCATGGCTAATGAAGTAACTTACCTTTTAGAAAGTAATTTTAAAGACAAGAATATGAAATACTCAGTGGCTTGAACTCTACATTTGCAATGCATTTCAGAACTACAACTTATTTTTAAATATTTAATAAAAAGGTCAATATCAAATATAAAAATAAAAACAAAATGGGGTACAACTTTTCCTGGAAGCATAAGCTAAATTTAAGTACTGCTTTTTTTAATTAGCTGTTACTAGTTAATGATATAAATATGGAAACAGAATGATAGTATAGTTCCCCCAGTCCATCACAAGTGTACTATGAAGACGATGAATTAATAAATCAAAATAATAATAGGCAAGTTCTACTGTCTCAGTAATAGAAATCTGCTGAAAGAATTCAGAGAATAATGAGGATATCAGTAATTCTAAAACATGAAATTGTGAAGGGCAGGCATAAATCAACAAAGAGGAAATCATTTTCCAGTAAGAGAATCTGAACAAAGATAGGACAACTGGCTTGGTTATTATCAACATCACTCCAGAAAAATTATGAAAATTATAATACTGTCTTAAAACACTTGGTGAGGTCTAATAGGAAAAGCATTGTTTAGTAAATCAGTGGTTCAGAAATCAGAAGAAATGGAATATAGATATAAATATATTTACATGGAACCAGTGATAAAGAGACTTTGACCACAGAATCTACACTCTTCAGAACAACTGAATGGATTCCAAATTGTATTCATCCTTTCAGGGAAGTATAGCTACAGATGAGTCTAGCAACTACTGAACAACAAAAAGTGTATATTGAGATGTTTTAAAGTAGATATGTAGTTATAATTAAGAACATAAAATCTGTGTCTGAGCTGCTTTTAAAAACTGAGATCATTTTGAAAGTAAGCTAGATTGCATTTAAAGCAATTGTTTGATCTGATGAATGTGTGTGTGTTATGAACCAGGTGTTATTTTCAGTCTTTTGTATATGTTCCTTTAATCCTCATGGCAACTCTGCAGGTAGGATCATATAATGATCCTCCTGTTAAACAGGAATAATATGATATACAGCTAATTATGTATCTTGTTCAAAATCCCAAAACTCATGAGTGGGGCCCTGTGACATGAATATTACACAGTGCACTCCATAAGCAATCGCCTAGTAAAGTTATTACTCTATCCTTGTCATTACTATCATGTGCTGTGCAGTGTCTCTCAGTCTTGTCTGACTCTTTGTGACCCCATGGAGCACAGCACTCCAGGTTTCCAGTCCCCCACAATCTCCCAGTGTTTGCTCAGACTCATGTCCATTGAGTCAGTGATGTCATCCAACCATCTCTGTCATCCCCTTCTCCTGCCATCAATCTTCCCAGCATTGGGATCTTTTCCAATTACTTGGCTCTTCACATTGGGTGATTGAGGTACTGGAACTTCAGCTTCAGCATCAGTCTTTCCAGTGAATATTCAGGGTCGATCCCCTTTAGGATTGAGGTTCAATCTCCTTGCAATTCAAGGGACTTTCAAGAGTCTTCTCGAACATCACAGTTCAAAATCATCAGTTCTTTGGTGCTCAGCCTTCTCTGGGTTCCAACTCTCACATCTGTGCATGACTACTAGAAAAACCATAACTTTGATTATACCAAACTTTGTTGACAAAATTGTTCCTGCTTTTTAACATGCTGTCTAGGTTGGTCATAGCTTTTCTTCAAGGAGCAAGCATCTTTTAATTTCATGGTTGCACTCACTATCCATAATGACTTTGGAGCCTAAGAAAATAAAGTCTGTCACTGTTTCCATTGATTCCCCAGTATTTGCCATGAAATGCTGGGACCAGATGCCAAAACAAAGGCCAGATCTTTGTTTTTTTGAATTTTGGGTTTTAAGCCAGCTTTTTCACTCTCCTCTTTCAATTTGATCAGAAGGCTCTGCAGTTCCTCTTCACTTTCTGCCATAAGGGTGGTGTCATCTGCATATCTGAGGTTATTGATATTTCCCCCTGCAATCTTGATTCCAGCTTGTGCTTCTTCCAGCCCAGCATTTCTCATGATATACTCTGCATATAAGTTAAATAAGCAGAGTGACAATATACAGCCTTGATGTACTCCTTTTCCTATTTGGAACCGGTCTGTTGTTCCATGTCCAGTTCTAACTATTGCTTCCTGACCTGCATACAGGTTTCTCAAGAGGCAGGTCAGGTGGTCTGGTATTCCCATCTCTTTCTGAATTTTCCACAGTTTCTTGTGATCCACACAGTCAAAGGCTTTGGCATAGTCAAGAAAGCAGAAATAGATGTTTTTCTGGAACTCTCTTGCTTTTTCCATGATCCAGCGGATGTTGGCAATTTGATCTCTGGTTCCTCTGCCTTTTCTAAAACCAGCTTGAACATCTGGAAGTTCATGGTTCACGTATTGCTGAATCCGGGCTTGGAGAATTTTGAGCATTACTTTACTAGTGTGTAAGATGAGTGCAATTGTGCCGTCGTTTGAGCATTCTTTGGCATTGCCTTTCTTTGGGATTAGAATGAAAACTGACCTTTTCCAGTCCTGTGGCCACTGCTGAGTTTTCCAAATTTGCTGGCAGATTGAGTGCAGCACTTTCACAGCATCATCTTTCAGGATTTGAAACAGCTCAACTGGAATTCCATCACCTCCACTAGCTTTGTTCGTAGTGATGCTTTCTAAGGCCCACTTGACTTCACATTCCAAGATGTCTGGCTCTAGATTAGTGATCACATCATCATGATTATCTGGGTCGTGAAGATCTTTTTTGTACAGTTCTTCTGTGTATTCTTGCCACCTCTTCTTAATATCTTCTGCTTCTGTTAGGTCCATACCATTTCTGTCCTTTATCGAGCCCATCCTTGCATGAAATGTTCCCTTGGTATCTCTAATTTTCTTGAAGAGATCTCTAGTCTTTCCCATTCTGTTGTTTTCCTCTATTTCTTTGCATTGATCACTGAAGAAGGCTTTCTTATCTCTTCTTGCTATTCTTTGGAACTCTGCATTCAGGTGCTTATATCTTTCCTTTTCTCCTTTGCTTTTCGCCTCTCTTCTTTTCACAGCTATTTGTAAGGCCTCCCCAGACAGCCATTTTGCTTTTTTGCATTTCTTTTCCATGGGGATGGTCTTGATCCCTGTCTCCCGTACAATGTCACGAACCTCATTCCATAGTTCTTCAGGCACTCTATCTATCAGATCTAGGCCCTTAAATCTATTCCTCACTTCCACTGTATAATCATAAGGGATTTGATTTAGGTCATACCTGAATGGTCTAGTGGTTTTCCCTACTTTCTTCAATTTGAGTCTGAATTTGGCAATAAGGAGTTCATGATCTGAGCCACAGTCAGCTCCTGGTCTTGTTTTTGTTGACTGTATAGAGCTTCTCCATCTTTGGCTGCATAGAATATAATCAATCTGATTTCGGTGTTGACCATCTGGTGATGTCCACGTGTAGAGTCTTCTCTTGTGTTGTTGGAAGAGGGTGTTTGCTATGACCAGTGCATTTTCTTGGCAAAACTCTATTAGTCTTTGCCCTGCTTCATTCCGCATTCCAAGGCCAAATTTGCCTGTTACTCCAGGTGTTTCTTGACTTCCTACTTTAGCATTCCAGTCCCCTATAATGAAAAGGACATCTTTTTTGGGTGTTAGTTCTAAAAGATCTTGTAGGTCTTCATAAAACCGTTCAACTTCAGCTTCTTCAGCATTACTGGTTGGGGCATAGACTTGGATAACTGTGATATTGAATGGTTTGCCTTGGAGACGAACAGAGATCATTCTGTCGTTTTTGAGATTGCATCCAAGTACTGCATTTCGGACTCTTTTGTTGACCATGATGGCTACTCCATTTCTTCTGAGGGATTCCTGCCCGCAGTAGTAGATATAATGGTCATCTGAGTTAAATTCACCCATTCCAGTCCATTTTAGTTCGCTGATTCCTAGAATGTCGACGTTCACCCTTGCCATCTCTTGTTTGACCACTTCCAATTTGCCTTGATTCATGGACCTGACATTCCAGGTTCCTATGCAGTATTGCTCTTTACAGCATCGGACCTTGCTTCTATCACCAGTCACATGCACAACTGGGTATTGTTTTTGCTTTGGCTCCATCCCTTCATTCTTTCTTGAGTTATTTCTCCACTGATCTCCAGTAGCATACTGGTCACCTACTGACCTGGGGAGTTCCTCTTTCAGTATCCTATCATATTGCCTTTTCATACTGTTCATGGGATTCTCAAGGCAAGAATACTGAAGTGGTTTGCCATTCCCTTCTCCAGTGGACCACATTGTGTCAGACCTCTCCACCATGACCTGCCCATCTTGGGTGGCTTCACGGGCATGGCTTAGTTTCATTGAGTTAGACAAGGCTGTGGTCCTAGTGTGATTAGATTGACTGGAGTGGATAGCCTTTCCCTTCTCCAGGAGATCTTCCCAACCCAGGGATCAAACCCAGGTCTCCCGCATTGCAGGCGGATTCTTTACCAGCTGAGCTATCAGGGAAGCCCAATAGATGTGAGAGCTGGACTATAAAGAAAGCTGAGCACAGAAGAATTGATACTTTTGAACTGTGGTGTTGGAGAAGATTCTTGAGAGTCCCTTAGACTGCAAGGAGATCCAACCAGTCCATCCTAAAGGAGATCAGTCCTGGGTGTTCCTTGGAAGGACTGATGTTGAAGCTGAAACTCCAGTACTTTGGCCACCTGATGGAAAGAGCTGACTCATTTGTAAAGATCCCGATGCTGGGAAAGATTTAGAGCAGAAGGAGAAGGGGACTATGGAGGATGAGATTGTTGGATGGCATCACCTACTCAAATGGACATGAGTTTGGGTGGACTCTGGGAGTTTGTGATGGACAGGGAGGCCTGGCATGCTGCAGTTCATGGGGTCGCAAACAGTTGGACATCACTGAGCTGAACCGAATGAAGCAGAAGTAGTTGTTTTTCTGAAATTCTCTCTCTCTCTTTTTTCCTGCTTTGTCTATGATCCAATGGATGTTGGCAATTTGATGTCTGGTTCCTCTGCCTTTTCTAAATCCAGCTTCTATATCTGGAAGTTCTTGGTTTACCTACTACTGAAGCCTAGCTTGAAGGATTTTAAGCATTACCTGGCTAGCATATGAGATAAGTGCAGTTGTGCAGAGTTTGACCATTCTTTGGCATACCTGTTTTTGAAATTGGAAGGTAAATTTATTTTTTCCAATACTGGAGCCACTGCTGAGTTTTCCAAATTTGCTGACATGTTGAGTACAACACTTTAACAACATCAGTTTTTCTAATTAGAAATGGCTTATCTGGGATTCCATCACCTTCACAGCTTAGTTTGTAGTAATGTTTCCTACGTTCCACTTGATTTCACACTCCAGGATGTCTGGCTCTAGGTGAGTGACCACATAATTGTGGTTATCCAGGTCATTAAGCGGAGAAGGCAATGGCACCCCACTCCAGTACTCTTGCCTGGCAAATCCCACGGATGCAGGAGCCTGGTGGGCTGCAGTCTATGGGGTCGCTAAGAGTCGGATCCGACTGAGCGACTTCCCTTTCACTTTTCACTTTCATGCATTGGAGAAGGAAATTACAACCCATTCTAGTGATCTTGCCTGGAGAATCCCAGGGATGGGGGAGCCTGGTGGGCTGCCATCTATGGGGTCGCACAGACTTGGACACGACTGAAGTGACTGAGCAACAGCAGCGGCAGCAGCAGGTCATTAAGACTTTTTTTTCCTTGTATGATTCTTCTGTGTATCCTTACAAGCTCTTCTTAACACCTTCTGCTTCTTTTAGGTTCTTGCCATTTCTCTTCTTTATTGTGCCCATCTTTGTATGAAACGTTCCCTTGGTATCTGTAATTTTCTTGGAGATCTCTAGTCTTTCCCACTGTATTGTTTTCCTCTATTTCTTTACATTGTTCACTTAGGAAGGCTTTCTTATCTCTCCTTGCTCTTCTTTGGTACTCTGCAGTTGAGTATATCATCTTTCCCTTTCCCCTTTGCCTTTCACTTCGCTTCTTTTCTCAGCTATTTGTAAGGCCTCCTCAGACAACCATTTTTGCCTTCTGACATTTCTTTTTCTATGGGGTGATTTTGGTCAGTGCCTCCTGTACAGTGTTACAAAACTCCATCCGTATTTCTTCAGGCACTCTGTCTATCAGATTTAATCCCTTGAATCTATCTTTCACTTCCATTGTGGAATCATAGGGGATTTGATTCAGATTATACCTGAATGGCCTAGTGATTTTTCCCTACTTTCTTCAAATTTAAGTCTAAATTTTGCAATAAGGAGCTTATAATTTGAGCCACAGTCAGCTCCTGGTTTTATTTTTGTGGACTATAAAGATCTTCTCCATCTTCAGCTGCAAAGAATATAATCTATTGAATGCTATGTAGTTACTACATTTCCATCCAGATATGTGTTTGGTTTTTTATAGAAACATTTCAACTGAATGGGTTAATTAATATTATTCTTATTTTATTGATTGAGGACAAGTAAGTAATGTGTCTCAGGTAGGAAACAGCAGAGTCAGAGCAGGAAACACGAGTTCATGATTCCCCAGTCTGAGGTGATTTACACAACTCAGATACTCATGTTATTTCAGTAAAACTACTTACTAAAAATATCCCATTAAATCACTCTCTCTCACACACACAGACACACATACATGCACCTTGAGAAATTACAAATGAAAATAAATTAAAATGACTGTTTAGCATGTGATATGTAATGAGTTACATATTATGTTACATATTATGCATAATTCTGTGGACATAAACACTATGGCTAAAATTTACCATATTGTCTCCTTAGCAAAATGAGTCAGGGAAAGCTTTGGTGTCTTAAAATAATGTTAAAATGAAACAAACAAAGCTAATAAACATGCTGTCTAGATCTTTCATTTCATTATGACCCATTGGATTCACATGAGCTAGGTCAGTTCAGTTCAGTTGCTCAGTTGTGTCTGAACCTATGCAAATAAATGGACTGCAGCACGCCAGGACTCCCTGTCCATAACCAACTCCCAGAGTTTACTCAAACTCATGTCCACTGAGTCGGTGATACCATCCAACCATCTCATCCTCTGTCGTCCCCCTTTCCTCCTGCCTTCAATCTTTCCCAGCATCAGGGTCTTTTCCAAGGAGTCAATTCTTCACATCAGGTGGCCAAAGTATTGGAGATTCAGCTTCAACATCAGTCTTTCCAATAAACATTCAGGTTTTATTTCCTTTAGGATTGACTGGTTGGCTCCCTTTGCAGTCCAAGGGACTCTAAAGAGTCTTCTCCAACACCACAGTTCAAAAGCATCAATTCTTCAGTGCTCAGCTTTCTTTATAGTCCAATTCTCACATCCATACATGACTATTGGAAAAACCATCGCCTTGACTAGACATACCTTTGTTGGTGAAATTGTCTCTGCTTTTTAATATGCTGTCTAGGTTGGTCATAACTTTACTCCCAAGGTGTAAGCATGCTTTAATTTCATGCCTGAGGTCACCATCTGCAGTGATTTTGGAGCCGAAAAAAATAAAATCAGCCACTATTTCCATTGTTTCTTCATCTATTTGTCATGAAGTGATGGGACTGGATGCCATGATCTTAGTTTTCTGAATGTTGAGCTTTAAGCCAAATTTTTCACTCTCCTCTTTCACTTTCATCAAGAAGCTCTTAGTTCCTCTTCACTTTTTGCCATAAGGGTGGTGTCATCTGCATATCTGAGGTTATTGATATTTCTCCCGGCAATCTTGATTGCAGCTTGTGCTTCTTCCAGCCCAGCGTTTCTCATGATGTACTCTGCATATAAGTTAAATAAGCAGGGTAACAATATACAGACTTGATGTACTCCTTTTCCTATTTGGAACCAGTCTGTTGTTTCATGTCCAGTGCTAACTGTTGTTTCCTGACCTGCATGCAGGTTTCTCAAGAGGCAGGTAAGGTGGTCTGGTATTCCCATCTCTTGAAGAATTTTCCACAGTTTATTGTGATCCACACAGTCAAAGGTATTGTCTTACTCAGCAAGGCAGAAATAGATGCTTTTCTGGAACTCTTTTGTTTTTGCAATTATCCAGCGGATGTTGGCAATTTGATCTCTGGTTCCTCTGCCTTTTCTAAAGCCAGTTTGAACATCTGGAAGTTCATGGTTGATGTATTGTTGAAGCCTGGCTTAGAATTTTGAGCATTACTTTACTAGCCTGTGAGATGAGTGCAATTGTGCAATAGATTGAGCATTCTTTGGCATTGCCTTACATTGGAATTGGAATAAAAACTGACCTTTTCCAGTTCTGTGGCCACTGCTCAGTTTTCCAAATTTGCTGGCATATTGGGTGCAGCACTTTCACAGCATCATGTTTTAGGATTTAAAATAAGTCAACTGGAATTCCATCACCTCCACTGGCTTTGTTTGTTGTGATGCTTTCTAAAGCTCATTTGACTTCACATTCCAGGATGTCTGGCTCTAGGTGAGTGATCACACCATCATAATTATCTGGGTCATGAAGACCTTTTTTGTACAGTTGTTTGGAAATGTTTGCTTTATCAGAGCATTTATTAAATAAGAGATCATAATAGATATTGTTTGACTGTATTTATACCTCCCCATGGCACTGATATGTGGTTTATATGGCAGAAAGAGATAGCTGCCCACCTAGCATGTGCCTGTCCCATCTTAGAGGAGAGTGGGCACCACTGGGTAGCTGCCAGTGTAGGTGCTGGGTTGTTGGCCTCTGAGGCTGACTTGCTGTGACACTAAAGACATTTATGCTTTAATATTCCTCACTTTCAAAGGTCTCTTCAAAGTTTTATATCTTATTTTGTATCAGTAATTTCTTTAATGTTTAAAAGGAACTCTAGCATTGTTTTCGAAAAAACCCTGATGCCGGGATAAATTTTAGGGCAGGAGGAGAAGGGGGTGACAGAGGATAAGATGGTTGGATGGGATCACTGACTCAATGTGCATGAATCTGAGCAACTCTGGGAGTTGGTGATGGACAGGGAAGCCTGGTGTGCTGCAGTCCACGGGGTTGCAGAGTCGGACACAACTGAGCGACTGAACAACATCAGCATTGTATAAGGTTCAGAACCCACAGTATTTGGAGATTGCAGCCTCCTCTCATATCTGGATATGGCAGCATGATACATGGCACATGACTAATTCTCATCAGAAGATGAAGTATGAAGGCAGGTTTGCAATTTTGAGCTGGGCTTTGAAGAAGGGAGTTGTGTTTCTCCACGCTGTGCTTCTCCCGTCTGCCTGATGGATACTGATGCCCAGAGCATCCATCACCCTGAGTGATTCTATGGTGTAGAGATTCACCACTTCCTGTGACAGCAGGAACACCCATGTTGAAGTACTCCTTGAGCAAGAAATGAACTCCTGTATTTTTAATTCTTTGAAATAGAGAGTTATTTCTTATAGTAGCTAGTGTATAACGAACTAAAAAAGGCCATGACTGCTTTAGTTGGGGCCAAAATTGCCATCCAAAATTAAGGTGTATTAAATTTTATAAGCTAGGCTTATCCTATATTGTACTTGAAACTCAAGTATTCAGAAATTTCATAAGAAATAAAGTTCTTTCTTATTCGTAAGATGATCAGTTTTATGATACAACTGCGGAACCCAGAAGGATCATCTTCTTTCTCTTCATAATACAGACAACACAAAAGAATTATTGTCTATTGTAAGGAGATTGGATACTTTTAATATAAAATAAGACACAGTAAGAAATCAGATACACATAAGAACCACAAAGACATGGTCAAATACAGCACTCAAAAATAGAAAAGAAAGAAAAAAAATCTTTCAATATGTTGTATGCTGCAAGGAAAGGGAAAAGTCCTTGGGAACCAATAGACGTGAACTTGCAAATCGGTTTTAGCTCTCACAAGCCATGCATTCTTGGATGAGATTCTTAATCACTGCACCTTATCTGTAGAAGAATGCACTCTTTTCCTTTGGAGATATCATAGTGCCTTTACACAGTGCCAGGAATGTAGTTGCCTTCAATATAAGTCAGGTAGTTTCCCCCTTAACCTCATAAAGAGTTTAAATGGTGCCTAAAAATATATTCAGATATTATGCCACAATACAAATGAAATAAATGAAAAAATACAAATCATTGAATTGATTTTTCTTCAAAGAGAATGAAGATGTGGTTGTTAGTGTTTTCTGAGCCAGGCAATAAATAAAAGGACAACTGATATACACTGGAGATACTTAAAGCATATATTCCCATGGGCTCCAAAAATAGCAATCATTATGATAAAAGGACATACAATTCATGTAAGGTCACAGAGGAGGAAGTAATGAAATGTGCTTTGTAAAAGTACAAGGAAGGAAGGAACTGCACTGAGTTAACCTGATGAAAACTGATGGCAAAGGCATGCCATTCAGATGGCATAACGTGTATGCCATTGAGGTGTGAAGGTGTCCAATGGGGCAAGGGAAGCCCGAAAAGATTCATGAAAGATGATCTCATGATCCATGAGCAGGAAGTAACTGGGCTTTTGATGAAAGGCTCTCTGGTAGTAAAGTGGTGACTGTGGCGGAAGCAGGAGATTGTTGAAGAAGGTCAGGTAAGAGACAGGTCCTGAGCAGGACCAAGGGCACTAGATACAGAGAAGATTTGGGTCCGAAATGCTCACCATTCCCTCCATCTGGAAAGCCCTTCCCCTTTTCCCCACTGATCAAGCTCATACTCTTCCTACAATTATTACTCAAAGACCACCTCCTTCAGGAAGCCTTCCTTGACCACATGGGCTGAGTAAGGGAGCCCTCATCTGGTCACCTGTTGCCTCTAGGCTGCCCAGGTCACAGTACTTCTTCCACTACATGCTAAATGTTAGATGATTTGAGCTTATTTTCTCACAGGCACATCTGCTCCAGTGTCTGACAGAGAAGAGGTAGAGATTGACTCAGATAGGAGACTTAGGAATAGGTGAGGCTGAATTTAAGAAGGAGAAAGAAAAAGAATGTGGGTTGAGAGCAATGGGGAGAAGGCATTCTCCAGGTGGAAACAATGTAAGGAAAGCATGGACATGGAAAAGCACAAGCTCAGTGAAGCAGGATTTTGAGTTTAGTTTAATCATGAGGTGAGTGAGAGTGATGAACTGGAAGCCATTTGCAGAAACATATTGAGGTCTTATTGTTTGGAACTTTTAATTCTTGATTAGGAATCTAGATATTTATTCTCAAACAAATAGGCAGCCTAAGATTTTTTTAAGAACATTAATGACACGGAACTGGGCTTCTAAAATTCCTCTGGTGGTGATGGCTAGGATGGGCTACAGAGATGACTCCCTGTACTCGGGAATCTGGTTGGGAAAATGGAGCATTAATATTATGAAGGCGAGCTTCCCAGGTGGCTCAGTGGTAAAGAATCCGCCTGCTAGTGCAGGAGATGCAGGTTTGATTCCTGGGTTGGAAAGACACCCTAGAGAAGGAAATGGCAACCCACTCCAGTATTCTTGCCTGGAGAATTCCACGGACAAGGGAATCTTGTCCATTAAGAGATGTTTTACTCATTTGAGGTGCTGGCAGGGAAAACTTAAACTTACTATAAAGTGTATCAAGCTCAGTACAAATAAATGGTATGCATAGAGGACAGAGGAGGATAAAGCACATCTTAGAGATTTAAGCTAGAGAGTTGACTAGAGAGTCTTGTAATCTGCCAGTGAAAATAAAGTCTGCTTTTTCCAAATATAGCGCCAACAGTATGCATTCATGGCTTCGTGGTGATGTAGTGGAAAGTGTGCTTTCTGAAATGCAGGTAAAGCGATGAAACTGGACTGTGTTAAACACAAAAAGTGCAGAAATAGTCGACTCCTTGATTCTCTGCTTCTCTCCCCAGGCATTCCTTGCTCACAATATAATTATAGGAAGGAGTAAAGACATCTCTACCTCCAAGGTCAGTAAAACTTGAACATATTTTTTAAATGCTCACTTAGGTTAAGTCGGAAAGCCTACAATGGATAATGGCAAATTGGGATAGCAATTATTCTCATCTGACACTTTTGCGATTATAATTAAGCAATAAGGCACAAGCCAAGGGTGTGTTACTTCAAGATAACACACTTCTTGGAAAGTGCTGTGAGGCATAAGGGGCAAATTTGAGCCTCCAATGATCTGGGAAACGTGTTATCTCTCCGTAGCACAGCTCTTGGGGTCCTTCAGTGCCATGTACATAGTGTTAGGCGCATCACTAGTACGTGGATTTATTGTACCATGTAAAACATATGTTTAAAACATGTCTGCTCTTGTGAGCTGGCAATGGCTACTGATTCTGAAACATCAGCCTTGCCATTATCAGCTGATAAGGGGGATGGGATGGGACTTCACCCCCAGGTTCCTTTATCTGAGATGTGTGCCCAGGGAGCTGGGTACCATCCTCTTATAGCAGTCCTGATCCTGTTCATTTCAGTTGAGCTGTTTTCATGGTTTCTTCCATTTGGCACTTCATATTTATGTAAATGAATGAAGCAAGGTAATTCAAAACTGAACTCTTAAAGTGGAAACTTTTTTTCTTTTCCCCCCTTTCTGTATTATTCGGTCCAGTTTTCATAAGGCGGCTGCCAGGTACTGGGTTTGCAATTGATTGACAGAAAGTGATTTCTAGTTCAGCTCCCATCAAACACCTCAGCACTTCATCCTGGAATATGTTTTGGTAGTTCAAGAGACTGTGTTGGACAAAGAATCCTTTAAAGCTGGCTCTTTCTTTCTCCTACTGAGTAACCACAGTGAGACATACCAGGGGAAAAGAAAAACCCATCTTTAATCTGCGCTGCCGAGGGAAATGAAAGAGAGTGAATTAAAACCGAGAGTAGCCTCTTATGCTCATTGGAGAGCCTTTTTTCTGCTCCATTTGATATAACAAATAAGCTCATCAAAGGAAGTCGAGCTCAGGTCCAGACCCGCGGCTCCCTGACCTTGGCTTCCTCCCTGCGTGGGCGGCCTCCCCTGGAATTTCTTGTGATGTCACATCACAAAGCCACATGAAGTGCTCACACCCTCGGATCAGCGAGGACGTTTTATTTTTAGGTTTCTTTTCTGTGACTCTAGTAAAATAACACGAAGTTCTTTTATAGCCCTATCTAAGGGTTTTGAGAAATTTGCCGCATTTCAAAGCATGAAAGTGGTGATAACAAAAAATTTCTGTCCTGACTGCTTCTAGCAATGGGGTCTTCTTAAGAATGTCTGCAGGCCCCCAGTGGCAAGGTGTCAGCTTGTGTTCACCGCTGGAAGCTATAGGGAATTTCACCTCACCCAGTCGACATCTACCGCCAGAGGTAGTATATAAAACATTTTACACAATAGGCCAATTTCCATATAAAATTATATATCTTATAATTTGGGATTCTTATAGCACCTAAGAAGATGTAAAGAAAATCACCCTTCTTCACATGCTCCTTAAGATTAATATTCTTTACTGAATGCTGGCAAAATAGTTCAAATATCTAGAAACGGTAATCACATAACTGGCTCAGTGGTGAAGAGTCTGCCTGCCAATACAGGAGACTTAAGAGAGGCAGGTTCGACCCCTGGGTCAGGAAGATCCCCTGGAGGAGGGCATGGCAACCAACTCTGGTTTTCTTGCCTGGAGAATCCCATGGACAGCAGAGCTTCGTGGGCTATAATCCACAGGGTCACAAAGAGTTGGACACAACTGAAGTGACTTATCATGCATGCAATCACATAACTATCAAAATCATCATCAATACTATCACTAACAAATTGTCCATGCTGTTGCTGCTAAGTCGCTTCAGTCGTGTCCAACTCTGTGCGAGCCCCACCAGGCTCCCCCGTTCTGGGATTCTCCAGGCAAGAATACTGGAGTGGGTTGCCACTTCCTTCTCTAATGTATGAAAGTGAAAAGTGAAAGTGAAGTTGCTCAGTCGTGCCCGACTTCACAACCCCATGGACTGCAGCCTACCAGGCTCCTCCACCCATGGGATTTTCCAGGCAAGAGTACTGGAGTGGGTTGCCATTGCCTTCTCCGACAAATTGTCCCTATAATAATGAAAACATGTTTTCATCTAAACTTGCTCATCCCTTGCTTTTTTATACTATCTACATTTTACTTATCTGGAAAAATACGCTTTGATTTTCAGTCAGACTGGCAAAAATTATATATTTAGAAATCAGAGGTACAAATTGTAAAATAAAATAGTTATACTGGGAGCTAAGTGGATTTAATCATATATTCATTCATTTAATCCATTGTAATTTTGTGTCTACTATTAGTTAGCACTCTTCTAGGCTCTAAGAGTGCAGTGATAATTTTCCAAACGAATCATTTAGATTTTTACTTAAAACATTCTAATAAACGACTTTTAAATATCTAAACTTATTCAAGAAAATTAAAGTACATATGAAAGACATGAAATACCATTTCAGCTTTATGAAGGTATGATTGACAGATAAAATTATAGTAAGTATAAAGTGTACAATGTGAGAATTTCATTTATGTTTATATTCATCTATGTTTACTCCCATAAGTAAGTTTTTTTTTAACACAACCTTGCAATATATCTTTATTGAGGAGCTACTATATCCTAGGTTTTGGACTAGAAATTTCAGAAAGTGATGATACTTTCTGGGATGATATATCCCAGATTCAGAGAATCCAACAGGAAGAATAAAGCAGTTAACCAATACTCATCAGTTCAGTTCAGTTCAGTTCAGTCACTCAGTCGTGTCCGGCTCTTTGCGACCCATGGATCGCAGCACGCCAGGCCTCCCTGTCCAACACCATCTCCCGGAGTTCACTCAGACTCACGTCCATCGAGTCCTTGATGCCATCCAGGCATCTCATCCTCTGTCGTCCCCTTCTCCTCCTGCCCCCAATCCCTCCCAGCATCAGAGTCTTTTCCAATGAGTCAGCTCTTCTCATGAGGTGGCCAAAGTACTGGAGTTTCAGCTTTAGCATCATTCCTTCCAAAGAAATCCCAGAGTTGATCTCCTTCAGAATGGACTGGTTGGATCTCCCTGCAGACCAAGGGACCCTCAAGAGTCTTCTCCAACACCACAGTTCAAAAGCATCAATTCTTTGGCGCTCAGCCTTCTTCAGAGTCCAACTCTCACATCCATACATGACCACAGGAAAAACCATAGCCTTGACTAGACGGAACTTAGTCGGCAAAGTAATGTCTCTGCTTTTGAATATGCTATCTAGGTTGGTCATAACTTTTCTTCCAAGGAGTAACTGTCTTTTAATTTCATGACTGCAGTCACCATCTGCAGTGATTCTGGAGCCCAAAAAAATAAAATCTGACACTGTCTCCACTGTTTCCCCAACTATTTCCCATGAAGTGATGGGACCAGATGCCATGATCTTCGTTTTCTGAATGTTGAGCTTTAGGCCAACTTTTCACTCTCCTCTCACTTTCATCAAGAGGCTTTTTAGCTCCTCTTCACTTTCTACCATAAGGGTGGTGTCATCTGCATATCTGAGGTTCTTGATATTTCTCCCAGCAATCTTGATTCCAGCTTGTGTTTCTTCCAGTCCAGCGTTTCTCATGATGTACTCTGCATATAAGTTAAATAAGCAGGGTGACAGTATACAGCCTTGATGTACTCCTTTTCCTATTTGGACCCAGTCTGTTGTTCCATGTCCAGTTCTAACTGTTGCTTCCTGACCTGCATACAGATTTCTCAAGAGGCAGGTTAGGTGGTCTGGTATTCCCATCTCCTTCAGAATTTTCCACAGTTTATTGTGATCCACACAGTCAAAGGCTTTGGCATAGTCAATAAAACAGAAGTAGATGTTTTTCTGGAACTCTCTTGCTTTTTCCATGATCCAGCGGATGTTGGCAATTTGATCTCTGATTCATCTGCCTTTTCTAAATGCAGCTTGAACATCTGGAAGTTCATGGTTCACATATTGCTGAAGCCTGGCTTGGAGAATTTTGAGCATTACTTTACTAGCATGTGAGATGAGTGCAATTGTGTGGTAGTTTGAGCATTCTTTGGCATTGCCTTCCTTTGGGATTGGAATGAAAACTGACCTTTTCCAGTCCTGTGGCCACTGCTGCTGCTGCTAAGTCGTTTCAGTCGTGTCCAGCTCTGTGCGACCCCACAGATGGCAGCCCACCAGGCTCCCCCATCTCTGGGATTCTCCAGGCAAGAACACTGGAGTGGGTTGACATTTCCTTCTCCAATGCATGAAAGTGAAAAGTGAAAGTGAAGCCGCTCCCAGAGTTTTCCAAATTTGCTGGCATATTGAGTGTAGCACTTTCACAGCATCATCTTTCAGGATTTGAAATAGCTCACCTAGAATTCTGTCACCTCCACTAGCGTTGTTCGTAGTGATACTTTCTAAGGCCCACTTGACTTCACATGTCAGGATGTCTGGCTCTAGGTGAGTGATCACCATCGTGATTATCTTGGTCATGAAGGTCTTTTTTGTACAGTTCTTCTGTATATTCTTGCCACCTCTTAATATCTTCTGCTTCTGTTAGGTCTATACCATTTCTGTCCTTAATCAAGCCCATCTTTGCATGAAATGTTCCCTTTGTATCTCTAATTTTCTTAAAGAGATCTCTAGTCTTTCCCATTCTGTTTCCCTCTATTTCTTTGCACTGATCACTGAGGAAGGCTTTCTTATCTCTTCTTGCTATTTTTTGGAACTCTGCATTCAGATGCTCATATCTTTCCTTTTCTCCTTTGCTTTTCACTTCTCTTTTCACAGCTATTTGTAAGCCCTCCTCAGGCAGCCATTTTGCTTTTTTGCATTTGTTTTCCATGGGGATGTTCTTGATCCCTATCTCCTGTACAATGTCACGAACCTCAGTCCATAGTTCATCAGGCACTCTATCTATCAGATCTAGTCCCTTAAACCTATTTCTCACTTCCTCTATATAATCATAAGGGATTTGATTTAGGTCATACCTGAATGGTCTATTTTCTCTACTTTCTTCCATTTAAGTCTGAATTTGGCAATAAGGAGTTCATGATCTGAGCCACAGTCAGCTCCCAGTCTTGTTTGTGCTGACTGTATAGAGCTTCTCCATCTTTAGCTGCAAAGAATATAATCAATCTGATTTCAGTGTTGACCATCTGGTGATGTCCATGTGTAGAGTCTTCTCTTGTGTTGTTGGAAGAGGGTGTTTGCTATGACCAGTGCATTCTCTTGGCAAAATTCTATTAGCCTTTGCCCTGCTTCATTCCATATTCCAAGGCCAAATTTGCCTGTTACTCCAGGTGTTTCTTGACTTCCTACTTTAGCATTCCAGTCCCCTATAATGAAAAGGACATCTTTTTTGGGTGTTAGTTCTAAAAGGTCTTGTAGGTCTTCATAAAACCGTTCAACTTCAGCTTCTTCAGCATTACTGGTTGGGGCATGGACTTGGATTACTATGATACTGAATGGTTTGCCTTGGCAAGGAACAGAGATCATTCTGTCATTTTTGAGATTGCATCCAAGTACTGCATTTCAGACTTTTGTTGACCATCATGGTTACTCCATTTTTTCTAAGGGATTCCTGCTGACAGTAGTAGATATAATGCTCATCTGAGTTAAATTCACCCGTTCCAGTCCATTTTAGTTTGCTGATTCCTAGAATGTCAACGTTCACTCTTGCCATCTCCTGTTTGACCACTTCCAATTTGCCTTGATTCATGGACCTGACATTCCAGGTTCCTATGCAATATTGCTCTTCACAGCATCGGACCTTGCTTCTATCACCAGTCACATCCACAACTGGGGATTGTTTTTGCTTTGGCTCCATCCCTTCATTCTTTCTGGAGTTATTTCTCCACTGATCTCCAGGAGCATATTGGACACCTACCGACCTGGAGAGTTCCTCTTTCAGGAACTCCTTTCATTTTCCCTTTTCATACTGTTCATGGGGTTCTCAAGGCAAGAATACTGAAGTGGTTTGCCATTCCCTTCTCCAGTGGACCACATTCTGTCAGAACTCTCCACTATGACCCGCCCTTCTTGGCTGGCCCCACAGGGTATGGCTTAGTTTCATTGAGTTAGACAAGGCTGTGGTCTGTGTGATTAGATTGACTAGTTTTCTGTGATTATAGTTTCAGTGTGTCTGCCCTCTGATGCCTTCTCGCAACACATGTCATTAGAGAGTTGCAAATTACAACAGTGAGACACCACTACACACCCATAGATTTGGCCAAAATCCAAAACTCTGAGAACACTAAATGCTGACAAGAATATGGAACAACAAAAGCTCTCATTCATTGCTGATGAGAATGTAAAATGGTGCAGCCACTTTGGAAGGCAGTTTGGCAGTTTCTTGCAAAACCAAACAGTCCTACCATACAATCCAGCAGTAGTGCTCCCAGATATGTACTCAATGGAGCTGAAACATGTCTGCATAAAAACCTCCATACAGATGTTTACAGCATAACTGCCAACACTTGGCAAAAACCAAGATGCAATTTAGTAAGTGAATGGATAAACTGGCCTACATCCAAACAATGGAATATCATTCAGTGATAAAATAAAGATTCTATCTAACCAAGAAAAGAACAGGAATGTTAAATGTGTACTAATGAGTGAGAGAAGTCAATCTGAGGACTTTCCTGGATAGGAATCCACCTGACAATGCGGGTGACATGGGTTCAATCTCTGGTCTGGGAAGATCCCACATGCCTCACAGCAACTAAGCCCATGGGCCACAACCCCTGAGTTCACGCGCTAGAGCCCATGAGCCACAACTACTAGGCCCATGTACTACAGCTATTGAAGCCCGCACACCTAGCGCTTGTGCTCTGCAACAAGAGTAGTGTCACAATGAGAAGCTTGCAAACCCCAACGAAGAGTAGCCCCGGCTTCCCCAACTAAAGAAAGCCGACAAGCAGCAACAAAGACCCAGTGAAAACAAAATAAATACGTAAATAAATAAAACTTATAAAAAGAAGTCAATCTGAAGAAGCTATATACTGTGTAATTCCACCTTTATGACATTCTGGAAAAGGCAAAACAATGAAAACAGTAAAAAGATCAGTGATTGCCCAAGGTTAGAGAGGAAAAGGAGATAAACAGAAGGACATAGATAATTTTCAAGGCAGTGAAATTATTATGTATGATGCTCTAGTTATAGATACATGCCATTGCTATATATTTGTTAAAATTCATAGAATGTGCAATACCAAGAGTGAGCCCTGATGTGAACTATGGACTATGGATGATAATGAGGTATCAACATAGGTTCATTGATTCTAACAAATGTGCCATTCTGGTGCAGCATGTTGACAGTGACAGAGGCTGTGCATGGAGGAGGAAGGTATATGGCAACTCTGTACTTTCAGCTCAATTTTGCTGCAAACCCAAAACTGCTCTTAAAATCTATTTAAAATTATATATGTGCATACCCTTTGACCCAATCATTTTTTCCTAAGAATTTATGCTACAGATAGACTTACATAAGGGCAAATGACCTATGTTCAGAGTTATTTATTGCAGCACTATTTGCAATGGGTAAAGATTAGAAGCAACCTAAATCCCTATCCATAAAGTATTGGTTAAATATATTACAGTTTATCCACTTAATGGAATAATAGTACACAGCCACTAAAAATAAAAAAGAAAGCTCTTGTATATTTTTAAGTATTGATCTCAAAAATAATTTAAAGCAAAGTATACAAAACAATGTATAGTATGCTAAAATTAGTGTAAAATATCAGGGGGTGAGAGAAGCATATAGGTACATACTTGCTTACATGTACAATTTTAAAATCTCTTGGAAACACAAGAAACTGGCAAAATTGATTGCCTTCAGGGAGAATATCTGGATGACTGGGAGACTTTATATATGCTTACATTGGAAACATGAGAATGTCAGATTAATTAGTTCAATAGATAGTAAGAAGGAGGGAGGGTACGAGAGAAAGAGGAAGAACACTACACTAGGATCTCTGAATATTCAAGTATTTGGGGACCTCAGAGATCTTCCATCTTGACTTCATAATATATCCACTGGCTCAAGAAATATATTTTGAGGGACTTCCCTGGGGGTCCAGTGTCTAAGACTCCACACTCCCAGTGCAGGGGGCTCGGGTTCAATCCTTGGTCGGGAAACTATTAACAGATCCCACATGCCACAACTAAAACCCAGCACAGCCAAACAAACAAATATTTTTTAAAAATAAAGAAAGAAAAGAAATATATTTGGAGTGTCCTATATACACCTGGCACTGCTCTGGGTGCTGCAGATAGCAAGATGCAAAGATGTAGGAGTACAGAAGCTAATAGGGAAAAGATCTCATAGTGAGAAACTGAGGCCCAGAGAATGCACGACCTCATCAAGGTCGCCCGGACTGTTGGTGGAAGAGCTGGCTCCAAAACCCAGGTCTGCAGATTCCTGCTTGGTTTTATTTTCTACCCTGGGATTAAAGTACAGTGAAGCAAATGGACTTGATTACCCAGGCAATNAGAAACTGAGGCCCAGAGAATGCACGACCTCATCAAGGTCGCCCGGACTGTTGGTGGAAGAGCTGGCTCCAAAACCCAGGTCTGCAGGTTCCTGCTTGGTTTTATTTTCTACCCTGGGATTAAAGTACAGTGAAGCAAATGGACTTGATTACCCAGGCAATGCTTACAAGTGTAAAATTAAGTGAACCACAAAACTGGCTTCCCAGAAAGAGTTTTCTTCTCCTACACATGCTTTCTAGTGGTCATGGTCACCGCCAACCCATGAAAGATCTCCCAATATGATCTTCAGCCTTCATTCACACGAACAGGATTTGCTGTTGTTTAGTCACTCAGTCGTGTCTGACTCTTTTGTGACCCCATGGACTGTAGCCTGCCAAACTCCTCTGTCTTTGGGATTTCCCAGGCAAGAATACTGGAGTGGGTTGCCATTTCCTAGGAGTCATTATAAATAAATACTAATACACACACACACACACACACACACACCTTTCCAAATGATGATTCGTTTGTCCTTGTTGAGACACCAAAAATGCTAAGACAAAGTAATAAAACATAGGCTCAGCTAAAGAAAGATCATCTGTCTGAGCAATAGGAAAGACCTAATCCACAGTCAAGTATAATAGGTCCCTGAGATTTTTTTAAGGGTCTTCACCAAACTCTTCAGTAGGTTTTTTCCAAGTTTGGAAAATCCTACCAGGAGGCAAGAAAAGAAGAGCATCACTCTCATTACATTGAACAACAAAGATGTAATCATCAGTGGCCCGGGGTTTAGCCTAATGTTTTAGGCTAACTTAAAGTATTATATATATGTAAACATATAGCTGATTGACTTTGTTTTACAGCAGAAACTAACACAGCATTGTAAAGCAACTATACTTCAATTTAAAAAGTATTATAGAACAGGTATAAAAATGAAATCATATATACACAAACACATATGAACATCCCCATAAATATAAACCCACATAGACATACACAAAAATATCAACTCCAAAGCCCAGACTAAAATTCTTAGTTGAAGAACCATCAATTCTAGATTGGCTACCTTTAAAAAAAGAACTTCTTAAGTTCTTTAAGTTCAGGCTTCCCTGGTGGCTCAGTCAGTAAGGAATCTGCCTCCAATGCAGGAGACCTGGGTTCAATCCCCAGGTCGGGAAGATCCCATGGAGAAGGAAATGGCAACCCACTCCAGTATCCTTGCCTGGAAAATTCTGTGGACAGAAGAACCTGGTAGACTACATTCCATGGGGTTGCAAAGAGTTGGACACAACTGAGCAACTTTCACTCACTCAAAGAGAGAGTCACTGTGATGTTACAAAATGAAAAATCCTGAAATCTCCGTCTTCCAAGTGACTCTATGATTGAAGGAGGACCTGCTGGTTGACCTTCCAGGTTTACTTTGACTCTGACACGTAGGTCGAATAAGGAATTGACCTTTGCTGAGACTGTAATTGCTGATGGGTGAGAGGAGATGGTTCAGGGTTGTGTTTGAAAAAAGTAGAGAAGGAAACTGAGATTTTTTTAATTACAGACTTAGGACATGGATCCAACCATAAGGCCTTATTTTTAATGGAGGGCCAGCACAAAGCCCATTTGCTCTGCTAGCCAGCCAGCAATCATCACAAATATTAGTTTAATCTCTTGTTTTCATTCATCCTGAGTCAATACCCACTTGTTTCCCATTTCCACTCCTTGTGAGAGCTTCATCTGATATTCTCCAAAGTCAAGTCAAAGTCATTGTTTCATGTGAAAGAACTGTGAGCTTTTTGGGGCAAAGGCCTCTTCAAATCACCACTGTCATTAACACTGTGATCACACCCACATAGCCCTGACATGGGAGGGCTGCTTGTGCCTTCTTGGGCACCAGAAGTTGCTAGTGAGTGGCCTTGAGGGCCAGTTCTTTTAATACCTGAATCAGACATGTGTCAGGCTTTCAATTTCCACAATCTCTAAGATATAAAGACTCTTCAGGGTGAAAGAGGTTTAAGAGCACTTAATCCACCCTGTCACTTCCGAGGTGGCATAGTGGTAAAGAATCCACCTGCCAATGGAGGAGACACAGGAGACACAGGTTCAGTCCCTGAGTTGGGAAGATCCCTTGGAGTAGGAAATGGCAACCCACTCCAGTATTCTTGTCTAGAAAACCCCATGGATAGAGGAACCTGGTGGGCTAGTCCATGGGGTCACAAAGAGTTGGACACTGCTGGGCAACTGAATATGCACACATGCCCGTTTTATAGTGGAAATTGAGATTCAAAGAGGAAGGGTGATTTGTCTAAGGTCATTGCCAGATCTCTGAGCTCCCAATCCAATGTTCTCCAAAAACATTGTTCAAACAAACTCTTACAATTTCTTATGACGTTAAACCTGTACGTAGCCTATGGCACTGCAATTCCGCTTGTAAGGATTTACTCAAGAGAAATGAAAACCTGCGCTGTGGTCTAAATGTGCCCCCTAAAACTCACATGTTGAGTTCTAACCCCAAAAGGTAATGGTATTAGGAGGCAGGGTCTTCCAGAGACGATTAGTTCATGAAGGTGAAGCAGCACCCATGAATGGGATTAGTGCCCTTATAAAGAAGTCTCAGAGAGATGCTTAGCTCCTTCCTCCAGGTGAGCACACAGTGAGAAGGCCCCAGCTCTGAACCAAGAAGAGGTCCCTTACCAAAACTCAACCCTGCTGGCACCTTGATCTTGAACTGGCCAGATTCTGAAACTGAGAAATAAATTTCTATTGTTTATAAGCTACCTAGTCTATGGTATTTTGTTATAGCTCTCCAGAACAGACAAAGACAACATACATCCACAAAAGGACTTCAACACAAGTGCTTACAATAGTTTTATCTATAGCAAGAAATTAGATGCAACCCAAATGTCGATTAACAGGTAAATCAATAAACAGACTTTGGTACATTCATTCAGTGTAATACTACTCATCAAAAAAAAAGGAACAACCTACACAGTACGACATGGAGGAATCTCACAGACATTGAACTAGGAAAAGAGGGCAAACACAAAAGAGCACAAACTGTATTATTTCATTTGTACATAGTTCTTGAAGAGGCCAAATTAACTATAAGTCTACGGTGACAGAAAACAGAATACAGTTTTCTGGGACAGGAGAGGGGTGATTAACTACAGAAGGGCATCAGAAAACTTTCTGGAGCACTGGCAATGTTATATTTATTGACCAAGATGGTGTTACATGGGTGTAAACATTTGTCAAGACTCACCAAACTAATAAACCTACTGAAAGAGACCAAAAAACCTGTACTTTTAAAACTGTAAGAAATCAAAGACACAAACAGATAAGAAGATATACCATGCTCGTGGATTGGAAGAATCAATATTGTCAAAAATGTTTATACTACCCGAGGCAATCTACAGATTCAATGCAATTCCTATCCAATTACCAATGGCATTTTTTCACAGAACTAGAACAAAATATCTTAAAATTTATATGGAGACACAAAAGACCCCAAGTAGACAAAGCAGTCTTGAGAAAGAAAAATGGAGTTGGAGGAAGCAGGCTCCCTGACTTCAAATTACCCTACAGAGCTATTGTCATCAAAACAGTGTGGTAATGGCACAAAACAGAAATAAAGATCAATATTTAGATCGATATAGATCAATATTTAGACCCTAAATAGAAATATAGATCAATCAAAATATAGAACAGGATAGAAAGTCCAGAAATAAACCCATGCACCTATGGTCAATTAATCTATGACAAAGGAGGCAAGATTACAGAACAGCAGAAAGGCAGTCTCTTCAACAAATAGCACTGGGAAAACTGGACAGCTGCAAAAAAAAAAAAAAAATGACATTAGATCATTTTTTAACACCATACATAAAAATAAGCTCAAAATGGATTAAAGACCTGAATATAAGGCTGGAAATCATAAAATTCCTAGAGGAACACTCTGACATAATTCATAGCAATATTTTTTTTCAGATATGTCTCCTAAGCAAAGAAAATGAAACTTTGAGAAAAAAACAGAAAATAAACAAATAGGACCTAATTAAACTTTTAAGCTTTTGCACTGCAAAGGAAACCTACTGAAAGGGAGAAAACAGTTGCAAATGATATGACTAATAAAGGGTTCAAATTGCCAACATCCACTGGACCATCGAAGAAGCAAGAGAGTTCCAGAAAAACATCTATTTCTGCTTTACTGACTATGCCAAAGCCTTTGACTGTGTGGATCACAATAAACTGTGGAAAATTCTGAAGGAGATGGGAATACCAGACCACCTAACCTGCCTCTTGAGAAATCTGTATGCAGGTCAGGAAGCGACAGTTAGAACTGGACATGGAACAACAGACTGGTTTTATTTTTTTGGGCTCCAAAATCACTGCTGATGGTGACTGCAGCCATGAAATTAGAAGACGCTTACTCCTTGGAAGAAAAGTTATGTCCAACCTAGATAGCATTTTCAAAAGCAGAGACATTACTTTGCCGACTAAGGTCCGTCTAGTCAAGGCTATGGTTTTTCCTGTGGTCATGTATGGATGTGAGAGTTGGACTGTGAAGAAGGCTGATCGCCGAAGAATTGATGCTTTTGAAGTGTGGTGTTGGAGAAGACTCTTGAGAGTCCCTTGGACTGCAAGGAGGTCCAACCAGTCCATCCTAAAGGAGATCAGTCCTGGGTGTTCGTTGGAAGGACTGATGCTAAAGCTGAAATGCCAATACTTTGGCCACCTCATGTGAAGAGTTGACTCATTGGAAAAGACCCTGATGCTGGGAGGGATTGGGGGCAGGAGAAGAAGGGGACGACCGAGGATGAGATGGCTGGATGGCATCACCGACTCGAAGGGCATGAGTTTGAGTGAACTCTGGGAGTTGGTGATGGACAGGGAGGCCTGGCGTGCTACGATTCATGGAGTCTTGAAGAGTCAGACACGACTGAGCAACTGAACTGAATAAAGGGTTAATACCCAAAATATGTAAACAGCTCATACAGCTCAACAGCAATAAAAACAAATATCCCAATTTAAAAATGGCCAGAAGACCTGAATAAACATTTTTTTCAGTTCATGGGCTCCCTTCATCCCCTCTGGCATCTTACTACTGACCCCCTCTTCTCATATTTCCAGTTGAGCCAGACTTAGGTTCTGACTGGGTCTGAAAGTTTTGATAGCCTGTGGGTACAGGGACAGACAGGAGATTCCTGGAAGCTCTGCTCAGCTCAGCATCCTTGGCTCTTTCTCTGTGACCTTTAGCAGGGCCCAAATCTTGAGCTTTATCACCATAATGAGTTTGGTACATTCATAGGCCAATAAATCAGAAGGTATTCCTCTCTCAGAAGGTACATAATTTAGGTGATAACTTCAGTCATCCCAACATGCTGCTGCTTAGTCGCCTCAGGCGTGTCCAACTCTGTGTGACCCTATGGACTGCAGTCTGCCACACTCCTCTATCCATGGGATTCTCTAGGCAAGAGTACTAGAGTGGGTTGCCATGCCTTCCTCCAGGGGATCTTCCCAACCTAGGGATCGAACCCAGGTCTCCTGCCTTGCAGGCAGATTCTTTACCACTGAGCCACCAGGGAAGCTTCACGCCAACATACCCCCATTGCAAAAATGTTTAAGGGAGCAGTTTCTAATTCTGTTATCACAGCTCCCTGATTACACATGTGTCACAAAGGCATCCACGGCTTCTACACCTAGGAGCCCAGAGCCTGTCTTGCCAAAGCCGGCTCACCACCCAGAGGAAGACAACTGGTCTACATTTCCAAATCTGCTCACCTAATTGCAACTTGCTCAGCTTCTTTCAAAGATCTGGAAATTCCATGGCTTGACTGTGAACCCTGGAAAGTTCACTAGAGATGGCATGACTCATCCTCCATCTTTCACAATTGGGACACTGAGGCTTAGTGAGGCCATGTGGCTCAGCCAGAACTCAGGCCTGCTGCCGCCTTAATGCTTGCCCCATTTCACCCCTCAGGTTTCTGGGCCCATGGAGTCAGCCTTTTAATGCCTCTTCCAGTGCTTTCCTCACCCCTTCCTCCAGCAGCCTCCCAGACCATCATCTCTCCCCAAATTGTTGCTGCAGACTCTTGTAGTTTCCCTTCTCCAAGTCTCTGCTTCTACCAGTCCATCCTGAGTGACGTGCCGAGTCACACTCTGACCTGAAAATTGTCAAGCGCTCCCACTTCCTGCCAAAGAAAACCCAAAAGCCTTGACCTGGTGTTCAAGGCCCATCACCATCTGACACCACCTTGCTAATAGCTTCTCATTCCCCTTGACCTCCCCTCCCCACAGACCCTAGGCCTAGCCTAAATCAGCTGGTTGCTGTTCCTAGTACCTCCCTTCTGCTTCTGCATTTGGTCATGCTACTTCTTCTACTGAGTCTGCAAGACTGGACTACCCACTGCTCAGCTGTCACCTCCACCTGTCCAAACCACCTTCCTATAAGGCTTGACTCAAATGCCCTCTCACCCCCAGAAGCTTCCCCATGCTCCATTCCCAATGTAAATTATTGCTCCCACCTCAAGACCCTCAGACTTCCCTGGTGGCTCAGACGGTAAAGCATCTGTCTACAATGTGGGAGACCTGGGTTCCATCCCTGGGTTGGGAAGATCCCCTGGAAGAGGAAATGGCAGTCCACTCCAGTACTATTGCCTGGAAAATCCCATGGACAGAGAAGCCTGTCCATAGGCTACAGTCCATGGGGTCTCAAAGAGTTGGACACGACTGAGTGACTTCACTTTCCTTTCAAGACCCTTGGGCTCAAGATCTTGGGCTTCCCAGGTGGCACTAAAAAAAAAAAACCTGCCTGTGAATGCAGGAGACATAAAGAGACACAGGTTCGATCCAGGGTCAGGAAGATCCCCTGGAGGAGAGCTTGGTAACGCACTCCAGTATTCTTGCCTAGAGAATCCCTTGGACAGAGGAGCCTGGCAGGCTACGGCAGGCTACAGTCCATAGGGTCGAACAGAATTGGACAGGACTGAAGTGACTTAGCACCACACACAAGACCCTATGATGGATAAACCTTAAGCCTTAGGTATTTATGTACCTGTTTTCTCTCCTAATAGGATACAAACTTTCTCAAAAACAGAGTACATATTGATTTGTCTGTATGTTTCCCACAGGTCCAGCATGGTACCTTTTATTCATTGATTAATTCTTTCATTAATAATTTACTGAATGGAATTTTGGAGTCCAAGAGACCTGAGCATGAGTCCATAGCTCTATTTATCCACCACTAGACAGATCATGCTAGTAGTATGATCTTCAGCAAAGCACTTAACCATTCTGAGTCTCAGGTTTTCTCCTCTGTGAAATGAAGATAAGACCTAAGTCACAGTGTTACTGTAATGATTAATGAGGTGACATATAGGATATGCTTAGCATAATGTCTTACACATATTAATAGTAATTATTCAATTAATAAGGCAATACTACTAATAAAAATACACATAGCTCCTGCTATGTGCCTGGAATTGTGGAGAATGCTAGGTATACAGAGGTAAATAAAACAAGGCGCCTTTGAAGACTTAGAGACCAGTGGGGAAGCAGACAACAAGGGACATCTAGGCTCCACATCGTACAGGGTGAGAAGAGCTATGACAAAGACACCCACGGGGCGCTCTAGAGCTTCTGGAAGGGGACCTGAATCGGGGCTGTGCCCCAGGAGGCAGGGGCTCAGGGAAAGCTCCCAGAAGAGTGATGTGAGCAGTTTTGGAAAAAACTAGTGATAACGATCCAGGGGAAAGAGGCAAAATAGGCAAGTGGGGCACAAGGCACAGCTCGAGACCAAGGAGCACAGCGCAGGTCAGAGCTCACTGCAGCCGGCACACAGCCGGTGCTCGGTATCTGCCTAACAAGAGGCAGCCTGGGGTGCAGGGCGGAGCCACGGCATCGGCTGCCACACTCGCGGCAGTGACCCTGGGTAAGTCCCTGTCCTGAGCTCACTGTGCTCCGGTGACCCACCCCCTGATGCTGAGGTCTGGGAAGGACACTGAGCTCTGCGTGGTGTTCCCTCACTCCTTCAGCTGAGTCAGGTAAGGGCATGTTTTCACCTGCTCCATTCAAGAGTCTGGCCTAGGAGGTTGGCACCACCCTCTTTATGTCACACCTGTGTCTGAAGCAAGAAACACTAATCACCTTACAAGCATTGTCACACCCTCTTCCTGGGAAACTCCTTCTCACAGCAGGGGTGGGGAACCCAGAGACTCCAGAGAGCTACCAGGCATCAGGTCCTATCCACAGGACGCCTGTTGCAGACTAGGGGCAAGCGCAGAATTCAAGGCCAAAATAAGCATCCTCAGTGAGTGTGATTTTTGTTTATCTGGTAAGAAACAAATAAACTACATTTTAAACATTTTAAAACAATCTTTTTGAATGGAAAATTACTGATTTTTATAAAACTGGTCAATTTTGTCAATGCAATATTTTCTTCCGATTTTATTAAGATACAACTGGTGTGCGTGCATATGTGCTCAGTCACTAAGTCATGTCCTGCTCTTTTGCAACCCCAAGGGCTGTGCTCTGTCCATGGGATTTCCCAGGTAACAACACTGGACAAAAGCAAGAGCAGCAACCTGAACATCCAGCCCCTCCAAGAAGGGAAGGGAGGGTAGATGGGGAGAGGGCAGGTGTGCGAGTTACCGATGGCTTCTCGAACAAATTACCACAAACCTGGTGCCTTACAACACACAACTTTGATTTAAGTGATGGAAGCCTAGTTTAAGCTTGTTGTTGCTGTTTAGTTGCTAAGTCATGTCCAACCCTTTCACAACAGTAACCTGCCAGGCTCCTCTGTCCATGGGATTTCCCAGGCAAGAATACTGGATTAGGTCGCCATTTTCTTCTCCAGGGGATCTTACCAACCCAGGGATCAAGTCCACGTCTCCCGCATTGGCAAGCAGATTCTTTACCATTGAGCCACCTGGGAAGCCCAGTTTAACTTACGTAAGGGGAAACAGAACAAACAAAAAGCAAAATGTAAGTAATATATTTGCATATTCAACAAAATTGTGAGAAGGATGATGGGGAGCTGATTTATGCATGACTGGATCCAGAAACCCAAATGATGTCAGGACTTCCTTGTTCTAACTTTGTGCTTCATCTCTGCCTTTTCTGTGTTGACTGTCAGACTTGTATCTGAGCATTCCCATCTGGTGTAGAACATGTTCACTATTGAAAAGTATTTTTAAGTCATCCAGGATCCAAAAAAAGCACTACTAACAATTTTCCTTCCCAGGTTTTATGTATGTTATTGTACACACATCTGACACGCCCTAATATGTGTGCTCACATACATACAAACATGCATACATAATTATCTGTTGGTTAGTTGCAAAGTTGTGTCTGACTTTTCTGCGACCCCATGGACTGTAGCCCCCAGGGTCTTCTGTCCATGGGATTTCCCAGACAAGAAGACGGGAGTCGGTTGCCATTTCCTTCTCCAGGGGATCTTCTCCTGCTTGGCAGGCAGATTCTTTACCACTGAGCCATCTGGGAAGATGACATAATTTTCTAGGGAGCATTTATCATGTGCATATGGCTTTGTAGCCTACTTTGTTACTTAGTACTCTTTTATGAAGATTTTCCTTGTTATTAAACTTTATTTGAAAATGTGGGAAAAGCACACAACTATTCTTACAGTTTTGGCTCCAAGGTCAGAAGTCTAGAATTAGTTTCCCTGGGCTGAAATTAAGCAGGGCTGCACTGCCTCCAGAAGCTATAGAAGAGAATCTGTTTGCTTGCCTTTTCCCCTTCTAGAATTACATGCCCATGGCCCCTTTGTCCACCTTCAAAGTCTTCTGTGTCAAGTCTTCTCTGTCTCTCTTACAAGAACATTTGTGATGACACTGGGCCACATAGATAAACCACGATAATCTCCCCATCTTAAAATTCTTACTTGCACATCTGCAAAATCCCATATAAGGTAGCATCAGCAGGTTCTGGGGATTCAGACACACATGCTTTGAGGGACCATTACTCAGCCTCCCACCACAGGGAATCCCCCACCAGCTGACGGAAGGAAACATGTCTCAAACACCCAACAAGGAGGAGGCAGCCAAGCCAGCTGCCGAACTGGAGTCACATCCCACACTCTTCTGGAAAGCCACGAGTTGAAACTCTCGGCCACCATCCGATCTTGTGGGTTTGTGATTTAAATAAGCGCTCCCATGGACGCCTGCCTCCAGCACCATATATTTAAAGCAGGAGCTTGGGGAGCAGAGTCTCAGTGCCTGGAAGACTGTGCTGCCCACTCACTCCTGCAAAGGGCCCACTCCTCCTAGGGGTTCTTCACAACACTAACTGGAGACCACCCGTGAAGCCCACCACCCTTGAGTTTATTCTTTTTTTTTTCTTTTCACTGCTTCAAGTCTTAGTTGCGGCGTTCAGAATCTTTCGCTGTGGCGGCATTCGGACTCTCTAGTCGTGAGGTGTCATGTGGGATCTTAGTTGCCCTACCAGGAGTCGAACCTGTGTCCCCTGCATTGCAGGGGCAAATTCTTAACCACTGGACCAACAGGGAAGTCCCACCTGCCCTTGATTTTAGACTCTTCTCATCTGTCAGAGCTCTCTTGCCCTGCCCACCTCATAGCTGACTCTCACCAGGCTGCCCTGAATAACACCCTACACATAGCTCAGTACTGGGGAGTCCAAAGATAATCAGACACTGTCTTCAAGCTCACTGGAGAGACGCCACTTACGTAACTCACTGTTCCTTCCTCAACAGTTTCACTTCTGCCCAGACTGCCCTGCCCTGTAATAATAATGTGAACGATAATACTAACACTGCCGTGTTAATATTATGGCATCTACTCACCATGTACTAGGCACTAGGCTAGGCATTTTTCAATATATTGGCTAGTTTAATTTTCATAAGAATCTGATATAAGGTGAGATCTATTACCAGGTTTCATAGATGAAGAAACTAAGATGCACAGAAGTGAAATAAATGGCCCAAAATCAGAAGTAGTAACAGACAAAGCTGAAATCTGAAGTTTATATCTTAGTCTGTGCCTTTGGCATAACCAACCATCATTCAAGTCTTCCATAATTAACCACACCCAGCAAGGATTCTACCCTTTCTCTGGCATCTCAAAGCCAAATAATAATAACAAAAAATAACCTCATTTTAAATTTCGGCAAAGGACCCTAAATAGACATTTTTTCTAAAGAAGACACACAAATCACAACCAAGTATATAATGGTGCTCAACATCACTAATCATCAGAGAGAAGAAAACCAAAACCACAATGAGAGAGACTTCTCCTTCCAAGGCAGGAGGTATGGATTCGATCTCTGGTCAGTGAACTACCGGTCCACATGCCTTGAGGCCAAAATAACAAAAACACGTAATGGAAGCAATGCTGTAACAAATTCAATAAAAAATGTTTAAATGGTCCACGTCAAAAAAAAAATCTTGAAAAAAAACTCAATGAGCTATCAACTCGCACCTGTTAAGATGGCTGAGTCTAAAGTCTGTGTGGGAACTTCCCTGGTGGTCCAGTGGTTAAGAATCCCCCTTGCAGTGCAGGGAATGCGGGGTCATCTCTGATGGGGGAACTAAGATCCCACATGTGACAGCACAACCAAGCTGGAAAGATCTCACGCGATGCGACGAAAACCCCCTGTGCCACAACTAAGACCGGATGCAGCCAAGTAAGTATTTTGAAAAATAAATAGTTCGTATGCAGGCAAAAGTCCCAGGATAGACAACACAGTATTGAAGATGAGGAACAAAGTTGGAGGACTGACACTATCCAACTTCAAGATTTATTATAAAGCTACAGTATAAAGACGGTGTGTATTGGCAAAGGAACAGACAAACAGATCAATGGAATGGAATAGAGGGCCCAGAAAGAGACTGCATAAGCATAGTCAACTGATGTTTGACAAAGGAGCAAAGGCAATATAACAGAGAAAAATAGTCTTTTCAACAGATGCTGGGACATCTGGACAGTCATATGCAAAAAATAATAATAATAATCAAGACAAAAATCTTACACCCTTTACAAAATTTAACTCAAAATGGATCACAGACCTAAACATAAAATGCAAAACTATAAAATTCCTAGAAGGAAACACAGGAAAAAACCTAGGTAACCTTCAGTATGGGGATGACTTTTTAGATACAACAACAAATATATAATCCATAGAAGAAATAATTCATAACCTGGACTTCATCAAAATTAAAAACTTTTGCTCTGAGAAAGACACTGTCAAGAGAAAAGGAGACAAGCCACAGACCAGGAGAAAATATTTGCTAAAGACACATCTGATAAAGGGCTGTTATCCAAAACATGCAAAGAATTCATAAAACTCAACAATAAGAAAATGAACAACTCAATTTAAAAATAAGTCAAAGACATGAAAGCACACCTCACTAAAGAAAATGTACAGCTGGAAAATAGCATATGAAAAGATGTCCAACATTGTATATTATTAAGGAATTATACAATTTTTTAATAGTGCTGAAAATAAAAAAGAATGCAAGGTGTCAGCCCCCCGCCCCCGCCCAGAGCTGCTGAAGCAGAAGCTGCATTAACAGATTCCCAAGTGACATGGGCATCCCAGGTGGCTCAGTGGTAAAGAATCCATTCGCAATGCAGGAGACCCTGGTTTGATTCCAGGGTTCAGAAGATTCCCAGAGGAGGACATGGCAACCCACTCCATTATTCTTGCCTGGGAAATCCCATGGATAGAGGAGTCTGGCTGGGCTGCAGTCCACGGGATCGGAAAGAAAGACCCAAGTGAAGCGACTGAGCACAAGCAACATGCACATGAAGCGTGAAGGCCTGGAAAGTACTGAGAGAGAGGAAGGCACCGTTGGGACACTGGTGCTGCTCCCTGCTCATTAGAGAAATAAAACTTATTTCTTCTTGACTAAAAAAATTAGGGACTTCCCCGATGATCCAGTGGCTGAGGCTCCATGCTCCCAATGCAGAGGGCCCAGGTTCAATCCCTGATCGGAGAACTAGATCCCTCAAGCTGTGCTTAAGAGTTCACATGTAGCAACTAAAGATCCTGCATGCCACCACTAAAGAACCAGCATGGTGCAATTAAGACCCGGCACAGACAAATAAATAAATGCATATATTTTAATTAAACTTTAAAATAATAAAACAGTGCTGGGAAAATTAGACATCCTTACACACAAGTGAAGTTCAATCTAAACTTTGTACCTTATATAAAAGCTAACTATCATAGATACAAATGTAAAATGTTAAACTTGGCTGGATGGCATCACTGACTCGATGGATGTGAGTCTGAGTGATCTCCGAGAGATGGTGATGGACAGGGAGGCCTGGCGTGCTGCAATTCATGGGGTCGCAAAGAGTCGGACACGACTGAGCGACTGAACTGAACTGAACTGAACAAAACTTTAAAACATAAGAGAAAGTCTTCATGATCTAGAGGTAGGCAAAGAGTTCTTATACTTGACACCTAAAGCACACAGGGCTTCCCTGGTGGTTCAGATGATAAAGAATCTGCCTCTAAGGTGGGAGACCTGGGTTAGGAAGATTCCCTGGAGAAGGGAACGGCTACCCACTCCAGTATTCTTGTCTGCAGCACCCCGCAGACAGAGGAGCCTGGCAGGCCACAGTCCATAACATCTCAAAGAGTCAGACACGACTGAGCGACTTTCACTAAAGCACAATATCAAGCATCAGAAAGGATGTAGGGCAACTGGAACTCTCATATGTTGCTGGCAGGAGTGTAGAATGGTACAGCCACTCTGGAAAACAATTTGTTGTTTTCTTCTAAAGTCAAACATATAATTACATGTGCCCCAACAATTCCCATTCTTAACTATTTATTCCAATGAAATGAAAACCTACCTTCACACAAAAACCAGTCATGCTAAAAACTGGAAACAATGTCCCTCAACTAGGGAATGGATAAACAAATAATAGTATAGCCATAAAATGGACAATTATTCATCAGTAAAAAGTAACACATTACTGATTCATGCAACAACACTGATGAATCTCAAATGTATTTTGCAAGATGAAAGAAGTCAGAGTCAAAAGGCTACATGGTGTATTGTTTCATTTATATACATTTCGGAAAACAGAAAACCATAGTAATGGAGAACTGATCACCAGGGCTTAAGGGTGGCGGGGTTACTACAAATTGACAAAACTCGGGAATTTGTGGGGATGATGGAAATTTTCTGTATCTTTATTGTGGTGGTAGTTCTATGACTCTGCATTTGCCAAAATTCATAGAACTAAACACTCAAAGAGAGTGAATCTTATTCTATGTAAATTTAAATTAAAAAAAAAAAAAAAAAAACTGCCGTGAGGGACTTCCCTGGTGGTCCAGTGGTTAAGATTCCACACTCCCAGCGCAGGGAGTTCCATGTGTGGTCAGGGAACTAGATGCCCCAGGCTGCAACTAAGACCTGGCTCAGGCAAATAAATTTAAAAATAAATAAATTTTTTAAAAACTGCAATGAGAGGCACCCGGCTCTCGCCCGCCCCGTCGCCACGATGCCCAAGAGGAAGGTCAGCTCCGCCGAGGGGGCGGCGAAGGAGGAGCCCAAGAGGAGATCGGCGAGGTTGTCAGCTAAACCGGCTCCTGCAAAAGTGGAAACGAAGCCAAAAAAGGCGGCGGGAAAGGATAAATCTTCAGACAAAAAAGTGCAAACAAAAGGGAAAAGAGGAGCAAAGGGAAAACAGGCGGAAGTGGCCAACCAGGAGGCTAAAGAAGACTTACCTGCAGAAAATGGAGAGACTAAAAACGAGGAGAGCCCAGCCTCTGATGAAGCAGAAGAGAAAGAAGCCAAGTCTGATTAATAACCACACACCGAGTCCTGTCAGTGGTCCCTGTTTCCCTTCTTGTACAATCCAGAGGAATATTTTTATCAACTATTTTGTAAATGCAAGTTTTTTAGTAGCTCTAGAAACATTTTTAAAAAGGAGGGAATCCCACCTCATCCCATTTTTTAAGTGTAAATGCTTTTTTTTAAGAGGTGAAATCATTTGCTGGTTGTTTATTTTTTGGTACAACCAGAAAATAGTGGGATATTCGATATGGGAGGCTTTGATTGTCTTGGGTGTCAGCTTAACATTCCATAGATGGGGGGTAGCTTTTATATCCTATAATACAAAAGCATACTAAATGGGAGTTTGGAGTCAGTTGTGCATTTAATGTCTTGAACACTTTAAATTACTTCTCTTCCTATATTGTTTTGGTAGAATTATTTCCTACAGCAAACCACTTTTTGATCTTGGCTCTCCTGGTCAGAATTTTGTGCACTATACTATAACATCTTTGGTCGTGGTAGTCCAGTTTTCCTAGTAACTTGGTTAATGTGCTGTGAACGATTGACAGTTTGGGTATGTAGTGTATATGATATTAAATTGTGAATCAGTGGGACTTATGATGTAACAACATATCAATATTTGAAGATATTGGTACTTGATATCCTGTTAAGGAAAGTTTGCTCCAAATTTTAAGCTGGAAAGTCACTGGAATAACTGTTAAGAATCACAACTACATATTTTAGATTTCTGGTACGTATGTGAAGAATTGTGTACAAATTGAAATGTCTGTGTAGTGATCCTCAAAACAACCAATAAAATCTCAGTTATAAAAGAAAAAAAAAAACTGCAATGAAAGATTTGTGATTCACAATAAAGTGTAAATTAATAAATTACCTTTTTTTTTTCAGTTCAGTTCGGTCACTCAGTCACGTCCCAATCTTTGCAACCCCATGGACTACAGCATGCCAGGCTTCCCTGCCCGTCACCAACTCCCAGAGCTTGCTCCAACTCATGTCCATTGAGCCAGTGATGCCATCCAACCATCTCATCCTCTGTCGTTCCCTTCTTCTCCTGCCTTCAATCTTTCCCAGCATCAGGGTCTTTTCAAAATGAGTCAGTTCTTTGCATCAGGTGGCCACAGTGTTGGAGCTTCAGTTTCAGCATCAGTCCTTCCAGTGAATATTCAGGACTGATTTCCTTTAGGACTGACGACAGTCCAAGGGACTCTCAAGAGTCTTCTCCAACACCACAGTTCAAAAGCATCAGTTCTTCAGCGTTCAGCTTAATAGTCCAACTCACATCCATACATGACTACTGGAAAACCATAGCTTTGACTAGATGGACTTTTGTCAGCAAAGTAATGTCTCTACTTTTTAATATGCTGTCTAGGTTGGTCATAGCTTTTCTTCCAAAGAGCAAGTGTCTTTTAATTTTATGGTTTCAGTCACCATCTGCAGTGATTTTGGAGTTCAAGAAAATAAAGTCTCTCACTGTTTCCATTGTTTCTCTGTCTATTTGCGTGGAGTGATGGGACTGGATGCCATGATCTTTGTTTTTTGAAACTTGAGTTTTAAGCCAGCTTATTCACTCTCCTCTTTCACTTTCATCAAGAGGCTCTTTAGTTCTTTAATTTTGCCATAAGGGTGGTGTCATCTGCGTATCTGAGGTTATTGATATTTCCTTTTTTTTATTGATATTTACTGATGACCATTTTTTTATAATGTAATAAAGGAAAAATCCCCCAGATGGTTCCAAAATACTATCAAGGTTAAGAACCATAGCCCAAGGCAGTCATCTTCCCACATAGGTGTGTACATAGCTCCCCTAGGGCTACCTTTTCTTCTCAGTCTTCTCAAAAGAAGTCAAGTCTCCCCTCCCACCCCAGTGGGTCATTAACCAAAACTCACTGAGTTGTAAAAGATGACCCATGAAGGCTTTCAGAATGAAAGTGGAGATTGACTGAACTAGGAATATTTCATTTGGTTAAAAGGAGACTCAAAATACACAAGGTTATTGTCTTTAGGGTGAAGGGTAGGTCACCCAGATAAGGGGTCATCCTTTATCTGAAGGGTGACCAGGTGGAAAGAACATAAATGCTTAGTGTTTCTAATGGGAAGCCAGGAAACAATGGGTGAAAAGGGGACAAAGTCCAAAATAAGGAAGAGATTTCTAACAACCAGTTAATTTGAAATAGAGTGAGATGCCTCGTGGAAGAAGTAAACTTCTCAGCCTCAAGGACTAAACAACAGAAGTGGGTTGACCGCTTATCTAAGATTTCATACAGGAGATTTCAGCACTGTATTAAAGATTAGAATCAATGGCCTCTTACTTCTAGGTCAATTCTAAAATTGATGAAGTTCCAAGCACTGCACAGCAGAAGCTGAATTCCCCTAGACTCTTTAACTTAGTAAAATCTGAGAAATACTATGAAGTCCTACTGCCCCAAATCTCTCCTCTGCCTGAAATTCCCTCTTACTTCCACAAACACTAAATAATGCTCAAGTGGAAGGTAATGTGTGGAAAAAGTGTTGCTAGGGAGATAAAAATAGAAAGAAGATATGGCCCAGTTCCCCAGCTGGCTACCTCATCCCCCAGGAACTCAGATTAACTATCACTTCTAAGGAAGCCTCCCACTGCACCTAAAATCTGGCTTAAATATTCTCCCTACGTGTCTTTCAGTTCAGTTCAGTCGCTCAGTCGTGTCCGACTCTTTGCGACCCCATGAATCGCAGCACGCCAGGCCTCCCTGTTCATCACCATCTCTCGGAGTTCACTCAGACTCACGTCCATCGAGTCAGTGATGCCATCCAGCCATCTCATCCTCGGTCGTCCCCTTCTCCTCCTGCCCCCAATCCCTCCCAGCATCAGAGTCTTTTCCAATGAGTCAACTCTTCGCATGAGGTGTCTGCATTCAGGTGCTTATATCTTTCCTTTTCTCCTTTGCTTTTCGCCTCTCTTCTTTTCACAGCTATTTGTAAGGCCTCCCCAGACAGCCATTTTGCTTTTTTGCATTTCTTTTCCATGGGGATGGTCTTGATCCCTGTCTCCCGTACAATGTCACGAACCTCATTCCATAGTTCTTCAGGCACTCTATCTATCAGATCTAGGCCCTTAAATCTATTCCTCACTTCCACTGTATAATCATAAGGGATTTGATTTAGGTCATACCTGAATGGTCTAGTGGTTTTCCCTACTTTCTTCAATTTGAGTCTGAATTTGGCAATAAGGAGCTCATGATCTGAGCCACAGTCAGCTCCCGGCCTTGTTTTTGTTGACTGTATAGAGCTTCTCCATCTTTGGCTGCATAGAATATAATCAATCTGTTCTGGGTAATTCTCATGGCATTCATCATACTTCATTTTCCACTCTCTTCATCTGACTGTGAAGTCCATGAGGACAGGGAATAAACAGATGCACAAAATGAACACCCAGAATATCTAAAGAGCTCTTATGTTTACACTCTTTTTCTGGAAAGCTCTCCACAGGCTTTGAGAGCAACCTGAAGACTAAAGCGGAAGTGTTAGTCACTCAGTTGTGTCCGACTCTTTGTGACCCCATGGACTGCAGCCCACCAGGTTCCTCTGTCCATGGAATTCTCCAGGCAAGAACACTGGAGTGGGTAGCCGCTGTTCCCTTTGAAAGCTCTCCACAGGCTTTGAGAGCAACCTGAAGACTAAAGCGGAAGTGTTAGTCACTCAGTTGTGTCCGACTCTTTGTGACCCCATGGACTGCAGCCCACCAGGTTCCTCTGTCCATGGAATTCTCCAGGCAAGAACACTGGAGTGGGTAGCCGCTGTTCCCTTCTCCAGGGGATCGTCCTGACCAAGGATCAAACCCGGTCTCCTGTATTGCAGGCCAATTCTTTACCACCTGAGCCACCAGAGAAGTCCATAAAAGTGAAAGTGAGAGACTAAGCCCTACCTTTTCAGGTCCCCAAGGTAAATATGCTAGTGTCTTTACAGAGACTAAAGAGCTAATAAAAAGATAGAATGAAAGCAATGTCATCTAAGGAGCAAGAGGGTCCACAGGCTCCTAGAGTTTTGCAAGAAGGAAAGACCAAATTATTGCCTTTTTTTCAGAGAACTTATAAGAAGGAATGTAGCAGAAAGTTCTGGAAAATCCATACGTGTAAGGTGAGAGTTAAGGTTTCAGTTCAGTCACTCAGTCGTGTCCGACTCTTTGCGACCCCATGGACTGCAGCACACCGGGCTTCCCTGCCCATCACCAACTCCCAGAGCTTGCTCAAACTCATATCCATCGAGTCAGTGATCCCATCCAACCATCTCATCCTCTGTTATCCCCTTCTCCTCCTGCCTTCAATCTTGCCCAGCATCAGGGTCTTTTCCAATGTCAGTTTTTCACACGAGGTAGCCAAAGTATTGGAGCTTCGGCTTCAGCATCAGTCCCCCAGTGAATATTCAGGACTGAGTTAAGGTTTAGAGACCCTCTCTTTTCTAGTGTAATGCCATTATTTTAAAAGCACAGCAAAGAAACAAATTTATTTGTAACTATCTGAAACCTAATAGAACATGAAATAGGATAGTCAATTAAATTATCTATTTAAATTGTGAAGCCACCCCTTGGTCACAGTTCTATTTGTCGAATGACAGTGTGCAAATTTAGACATTTTCCATCAAGATAGAAACTAAAAGCAAAGAAGGATACAGCACTCTCTTGCAGTGAGACCCAGCATTGCGCTGAGATGGTTCCTCCCACGGCTATTCACTGGCTGTATGTTGTCTGGGTGTGGAGTCACTGGAGACAGGTGGGAGTCCTCAGAAGCTAAGAATAGAGTAAACAACAAACATGACTAGGAATCAGGAGAACCTGTTCTGGGGTTCCCTTGAAGGAACTGGAGGCCTGGAGGCTTCCCTCTTCCTAACATACTACAGGCAAGATCAAGACCACCTAAATCAGAAAGCCTGAAGGTGAATGAAACAGGGGAAGACAGGAAGAATAAATAGTATATATTACCACTGATGTTCCCAGGGGGTGAGTGAGCTGGTATTGGATTATCTACAAACCTCAGACCTTCTTGAAAAATAACCTTTTGGGGCTTCCCTGGTGGTCCGGTGGTTAAGATTCTGCGCTTCCATTGAGGGGGGCATGGGCTCAACCCCTAATTGGGGAACTAAGATCCCACATGCCTCGGGGCAACTAAGCCTGAGAACACAACTAGAGAGAAGCCCACGCACTATACAGAAAGAGCCTGCCTGCTGCAACTGTGACCCCACCCTGCCAAGAATAAATAAATATCTTAAAACTTTTTATTTAAAAAAATGATAGGTGTTATGAAAATAGCTGCTCCTTCTAAGCTGGATAATGGCTGGGGAAGATGTCATGTGTTGCTTTTTAGTAAAAATTAATCTATGTTTCTTCTCTCTGTCACCATTATGGACATACAGACAGGTAAAATCCTAGTGGTGTACATTTAGAACACGACTAAGTTCACTGTTTGCATCTGTGACTTACCAGTTGTACACACTCCTATAAGCTATACCACAAGGCATCCAGACTTTGATGAACATATAAACCCCTGGAGCATCCAGACTTCACCACAGCCTCAGCCTCCCAGTCGGAAACCAGGGAATGCTAAAAGGGTTGCCATGAAGATTAGCTGAACCAATACAATGTAAAGTGCTTAACACAATCTCCAGCACTTGGAGCTCTCAGTGAATGGAAACTAGTATTACTATTCTTTCATTTAGTCTCTGTGCTTCCCAACTTGAGCCATCTGAAGGTTTTCCGTGTGTGTGCGTGTGGTTGTTTTGATTTTTGCTATGTGTGCAGAATTGCGTAGATAAGGGCCCTTGCACACAGGGCAAGTTCCTCCCAAGACAGTTTCTGTTCCCAGGAGTATGTGGACCAAGGCCCCGAGAGTGTGTCCCCGAGAGCCACGTGTTTAGGTGTCTGCAACTGAGCAGTGCATGCACACGTACATATGTATACACATACTGTGTCTACATAAAACACTGTTTCAAAAGTCATTTCCTGGTGTTTATCAGCATATCAGCCAAGGTTAGTGAGCAGTCAGATAATTAAAAATTGATTGTTCAAAGGGGCAGATCTTATTTTAATTGAAGCCTCTTAGAGGCTTAGATCGGTGAAGGCATTGGCACCCCACTCCAGTACTCTTGCCTGGAAAATCCCATGGATGAGGAGCCTGGTGGGCTGCAGTCCATGGGGTCTCTAAGAGTCGGACACGACTGAGCGACTTCACTTTCACTTTTCACTTTCGTGCATTGGAGAAGGAAATGGCAACCCACTCCAGTGTTCTTGCCTGGAGAATCCCAGGGATGGGGGAGCCTGGTGGGCTGCCGTCTATGGGGTCACACAGAGTCGGACACTACTGAAGTGACTTAGTAGCAGCCGCAACAGCAGAGGCTTAGATATATACATATATAATATATATCTATATCTTAGGTATATAGATACCTACATATCTCCTAGATAGTGGAGAAAAATGTGATGACTGGTTATAAGCTTTCTGGTCTATGGGTTGGTGTGGGTCACCAGGCTATAGACGTCACAAGGTCCTCTGCCCAGGCTTCCTGGTCAGAGTAGGAACCCTATTCTGCGGTGCCCCCTTGTCTTGGGATACCCTTTCTGCTGCCCTTCCACGGAGGTCCACTCAGGCTCAAGAGAGCTAAAGTCTAGGAGACAGGACTCCAAGCTCTGATCAGCCTCTGCAGTCAGCTCCCTTGACTGTGCCAGGACTCTGGGGTCGCCCCTGCAGAGGGGTTGCAGTATGATGCGATGATTTCGTGCACCAACATCAAAGCCAGACAAACCTGGGCTTAACTCCCAGTGAGTGCCTCCACCTCCCAACTGGTAATTCAGTGATTTTATCTTCCTAAGCCTCCATTTCATGTTTCAACTATGAAACATGGATTTTTTATATATTTTTTTAAATTTATGTATTTGCAGGTCTTTCTGTGGCATGCAGGATCTTCAACCTAGTTGTGGCAGGTGCGATCTAGTTCTTCAACCAGGGATGGAACACAAGCCCCCTGCACTGGGGGCAAGGAGTCTTAGCCACTGGACCAGCAGGGAAGTCCCTGGATTTTTGGAAAATAAAATTCACCAGGTTATTAAGAAAATTAAGAACTTGAAGTGAAAAATCCTTAATAAAGTGCCTGATATAAGTTGATGTTCATTTAATAATTATAGCTAATATTTATTGAATATTTACTCTGTGCCTGTCTACACAGGCATCATTTCACTTAATCTTTACAACTTTGGCAGAGTAGTAGATAAAAGTATTATAATCCCCATTTTACAGGTGAGAAAACTGAGTCACACAAGCAATAAGAGAGAAATCTGAGCCCAGGTAATCTAACTTATACACTGTCATTTTTAATATTATTATTATCAACAAAAACAATAACTCAAAAAGGATTCCAGCGCCAATTGTGGAGGGAATTGCTCTGCCATCAGACTCCCCTCAGATTCTTTTAATGTTAATGCTAATGTGCATCCTTTCCCCCTGCTTCTTATCCAGATTTTAGTCACCATTCACTTATTCTCTCAGCAGACATCCACTGAGCAGCTACTATGTGCCAGGCACTGTGCTTGGCTCTGAGGACACAGCACTGACAGAATAGTGAAGGTCCTGCCCTCAGGGAGCTAGGGGCTGAAGAATGAGGAGCCAGCCATGCAGAAACCAGAGACTCCAAGGTGGGCATGAGTGTGGCTGGCATGAGCTAAGACGGGACAGAAGGGCAGCGTGGCTGGAGCACTGAGCAGGAGGAGATGGCCCCTGCCCCTTCCTGAACTCCAGACCTGCAGTTTACCAGCTGATGGCACACATCTCCCTGGTGGTGCCCAGAGCCCTTGAATAAAATATGTCCAAAACAAAAGTCATTATTTTCTGCAGCCCACCCCCCTCCCCTTCCCTGAGCAGCCACTGCTCAACTAAACATCCAGTGGCCCAAGCTAAAGACCTGTTAAACGTCTCTTGAATTTGTCCTTTCTCAATCACCATAATCCTTGGTTTGGTCCAGCCCTCATCATCACTTGCCTGAGCTGCTGGACTGACCCTAACTGCCTCTTCACCTCCAATACCTCCCTCAGACTGCTGCCAGAGTTCTTCCCAAAACAAACATGTGAATATATAACTCCCCACATGTAAAAACCCTGGTGGTTCCTCTGTAGACTCAGGATGAAATCTAAATTCCTTGGCCTGGCAGATAACACCCTTCATAATGAGGGCTTAAGCCACGTTTCAGCCTTATCTCCCACTAGTTGTCCACAGGTCTCAGAGCACTTGCCATATCTAATGACTTTTCCATAGCACCAGGAGCAGCACATGCTGTTCCCTCTGCTTAGAATTCCTCGTCTGTTCCTCTCTCCCGGCAGTACTACTATTCAACCTTTCAGATACAGCTCATCTCCTTGATACAGCCTTCCCTGATGTCTCCAGGAAGAATCATCCACTTCACTCTCCTAGGAGCCATCAGCTCAGTTCAGTTCAGTTCAGTCACTGTCACGTCTGACTCTTTGTGACCCCATGAACTGCAGGATGCCAGGCTTCCCTGTCCATCACTAACTCCCAGAGATTTCTCAAACTCATGTCCATCGAGTCAGTGATGCCATCCAACCATCTCATCCTCTGTCATCCCCTTCTCCTCCCACCTTCAATCTTTCCCAGCATCAGGGTCTTTTCCAATGAGTCAGTTCTTTGCATCAGGTGGCCAATGTACTGGAATTTCAGTTTCAGCATCAGTCCTTCCAATGAATATTCAGGACTGATTTCCTTTAGGATGGACTGGTTGGATCTCCTTGCTGTCCAAGGGACTCTCAAGAGTCTTCTCCAACACCACAGTTCAAAACCATCAATTCTTTGGTGCTCAGCTTTCTTTATAGTCCAACTTTCACATCCATACATGACTACTGGAAAAACCAAAGCTTTAACTAGACTAACTTTTGTTGGCAAAGTAATGTCTCTGTTTTTTAATATGCTGTCTAGGTTGGTCATAACTTTTCTTCCAAGGACCCATAGTATATGATATTTACAAAACAGCTATAGCATTCATCAAATGTGTTTCTGGTTATTTGGTTATACAGCTTTCTCCCCACCAGACTGAGCTCAGAAGGGCAGGGACTGTGCCCTGTTGAGCACAGTGCCTAGTATACAGCAGATGCTCAGTGAGTGTTCAGTGAAAGAATGAATAAAAAGTGATAGGCCCTAGAAAAAAGTCAATGAGCCCATTAAAAGCCAAATTTCCAAACTTGGTCTCATTAGCTCAAATTAAAAGTCTACAAGAAAGCCTGAAGGCTGAGAAGTAACCAAAACTAACCTTGTCTTACCACCTGGGAATCACAGACTGTCAGGAATAACCAAAGCCAAGGGAGATACTAAGGTCTCAAGATTAGTAATTTATCCTAGGTCCCCCAGTCAGATGTCATGAGAGCAGAACTGGAAGCCAAGAATCCTACCTCCTAGTGCAGGAAGGGCCTATCCAAGCTAACCTCCATCCACAAGTCATAGATGAGGAGAGTAGGGACTTCCTTGGTGATCCAGTGATTAAGACTCTGCCCTCCCAATGCAGGGGGTGGGAGGCAGGTTCGATTCCTGGTCAAGGAACTAAGATCCCACATGCTACAACTAAGAGGTCTCATGCCACAGCTAAAGATTCCGCATGTTGCAACTAAGACAAAAAAAGATTCTGCACACCACAACTAAGACATAGTGCAGCCAAATAAATAAATAGTTCTAAAACAATTTTTTAAAAAAAGCCCTCTGTTTAAAACAAACACAAAGGGAGCATTGTTTTGTACAAAGAACATTTTGTACACAGGGCCTCCAAGAAGGTATCCCTAAGTCAACAAGTTAGTTCTGCTATTGGGTGAACCGTGTCCCACCAAAATTCATATGTGGAAATCCTAACCTCCAGTAGCTCAGAATGTGACCTTTCTGGAAACGGGGGCTTCACAGAGGCAATCAGGTTAGAATGAGGTCATTGGGGTAGGCCTTAATCCACCAGTATGACAGGTGCCCTTATAAAAAAGAGGATGTTTGGATATAGACACATATACAGGGAGAATGCCACACAAATGTGAAGATGGCCATTTTATATAAAGGACTTGAGCATCACTGGATTTGGGTATCCATTGGGGGAAGGGGAGGTCCCACTGGACCCTGTGGGGCCAGTCTCCCACAGATATGAAAAGACAACTATACTTTGTTACGGCAGCCGGACCAAATTAACAGAAGCGCTCTAGAAAAGTGGTTCTCAAAATGCAGTCTTCCAGTGGAAAACAAGGGAAAAATAGAATCAGCACCACCTGGGATTTGTTAGATAGGCAAGACCTACCAACCAGAAACTCGGAGATGGGGACCCAGCATCCGTGTCTCAGTCAGCCCTCCAGGTCATTTCTGATGCACACCCAACCTGAGAACCATGGTCAAGAGCTACCACTCGAGCTATGCTGGGTTCTCTTTTTTTTTTGGCTGCACTGGGTCTCCATTACGGCACTCGGGCTTCCCTCGTTGCAGCGCACAGGCTCTAGAGTAAACCAGCTCGGTAGGTGCAGTGCACAGGCTTCTCTAGTTGTGGCTCGGGCTTAGTTGCCTGGAAGCATGTAAGATCTTGGTTCCCCGACCAGGGATCAAACCTGCATCCCGTGTGTTGGAAACTGGATTATTAACCACTGGACCACCAGGGAAGTCCCTACCCTGGGTTGATTAATGTACCCCCAAAATTTACGTCCACCCAAGAGCTCAGAATGTGACGTTACTTAAAATTAGGGTCTCTGCAGATGTAATTAATTAAGATGAGGCCATACTGAATTAGTGTGGGCCCTAAACCCAACGACCAGTGTCCTTTTACACCGAGAAAACGGAGACACAGACACACAGGGAGAGTACCGTGTGACGACAGGCGGAGACGGGGGTGGGGTGGCTACAGCCAAGGAAGCCAGAGATTACCGGGAGCCAGAAGCTCGGAGAGAGGCAAGGAAGGGCTCGCCCCAGAGTGTTCCGTTCCTGCTAATATCATGACTTCAGGCTTCTGGATACTTTCAGCCTCCAGAACTGTAAGGGAATAAGTGTCTGTTGTCTTAAGCCATCCAGTTGGTGCCACTTTGTTACAGCAGCCCTCAGAAAATAATTCTGTATTCAATACAAGAGTCAGAAGCCATATGTGGCTGTTTAGATGTAAATTAGTTAAAGTGAAATAAAATCGAAAATTCAGTTCTTCAGCTGCACTGGTCACATTTCAGATGCTCAGTAGTCACATGTGGCTTGTGGCTACTGTATCTGATGGCACAAATACAGAACATTTCCATCAGAACCAGAATGGCTTTCACATTTTTAAATGGTTGAAAAATTAAAAGAATAATAATATTTTGTGCATATAAAAATTATACAAAGTTCAAATTCAGTGTCTATAAATAAACTCTTATTGGACTATAGTCTATCTGTTCACTTGCACACTATGACTGCTTCTGTGCTACAACAGCTGAGTTGAGTGGGTGTGACAGAGATTACATGGCTCATTAAACAAAATATCGACTATCTGGCGTTTTTCAGAAAACGTTTGCCCTAGTTTTTTCTAGAGCAAGTTTACGCTGCTCTAGAAGATAATAACGAAGAAGGCAATGGCACCCCACTCCAGCATCCTTGCCTGGAAAATCCTGTGGATGGAGGAGCCTGGTGGGCCACAGTCCATGGGGTCACACAGAGACGGACACGACTGAGCGACTTCACTTTCACTTTTCACTTTCATGCATTGGAGAAGGAAATGGCAACCCACTCCAATGTTCTTGCCTGGAGAATCCCAGGGACGGGAGAGCCTGGTGGGCTGCCGTCTACGGGGTCACACAGAGTCGGACACGACTGAAGTGACTTAGCAGCAGCAGCAGCAGCAGCAGAGGATAATAAAGAGTGACAGGAAAAGATATTTGAACAAATTTGCACAGTGCTGAGCACAAAGGGACCCGTTCTGAGATGTCCATTGGCATGTACTTCCCAGAACAGAATGAATTCAAGATTACACACTTTTATTTATATGCATATAGTATACATATAAATAATGACCACGTATGAACACTCACACATGTACATTATTCACAGTCCCATGCACATCAACCTAAGTATTAATGATGGCTGTCTAAGCAGGAAGGGGAAAAGAGGACTGTGGAGTCTATTTCTTCTGATATTATTGCCCTCAGTATTTTCTGATTCTTCTGTAATAAGAAGATATTGCTTTTTTAATAAGAAAAAAATCTGCCTGATTCTAAAGCCAAGCTCCTAACCTCTATAGCATATTGAAAAGGCTGGGCTTCATGCTTTCTTTCCCCAGGAAATGCTCTACTTGCCCCATTTACACTGACATATTGCCAACTGACTCTTCCTCTCAGGACAGAACAGTGTTACCTGTATCTGTGGCCATGAAGTTCTACCAGCAGAATGTTAGCTATCAGTAGCCAAGTAGGAACACAGAGGGCCTTCTGATCACCCTTGAAATCCCTGGGAACTGCCCATCTTGGTTACATACAGGAGCCTAGCCAGTGTGCAATGTTAACCTCTACTTGCAGAACAATCAGCAAATACATATAGCTACTCTTACAAGTCAGGATCCACATTTGAGGTTTACCCAACACTAGGCAGAAAGCCTCTGAAAACCAGCCCACTTTTAAGACCCAGGTGATGATGACCAAAACTCAGGAAACCTGAGTTCAAGGTCCTGCTCTGTAACTAACTCCCTAGGAAACCACAGTCCCTGTATTTGTCCTCTCCTGACCTCAGTTTTGCCTCTGGTAAAGGGTCAGCCTTGGATGAAGTGACTTCCAAGTTTCCCCTCACCTCCACTCTGGGCCACTCTGGACCCTCCAGTTGTGTGTGTATGCCTGGGACAGGGTCCAAAGAATTCCTCAAGGGTCAAACGATTAACCATTGTACTGGGTCAGTTCCAGAAAGGACTCAAAAATTAACCTGGTGGCCCCTGGTTTCCCTTCAAACTTTACCATCCATACTCTGGTGAGGCACCATTCCTCTCCTGCCTGCACAGTCCTGGTGCCATCCCCTAACCCTCTATCCAAAGTGCCCCAGTCCCTGCCCCCCATTCCCCCTCCTCCTAACTAAACCCATCAATCCTCACCCCTTAAACCCTTTTTGACTTCCCAAGGCCCTGTGGCCACAGCTCTCTGTTCACCTCAGTGTACTGCACTCTGTCCCAGTGGAAAGCATTTAACACAGACAGACTGAGGTTGCAGTGACCACTCCTATGGTTGCTTCTTCCTACTTGGTTACTTCTCTTGGGAGTAGAAACTGCACTGTGTTCCACCTTTATTCTATGTATGGGTTCATTGATGAGAATGCTGGAATATTTGAAATGCCTTTCACTGAGCTGAGAACAAGGCCTGACCACGGGGAAATATTCCTCACTCTTCAAAGTACTTGTAAGCTCTCTTAGCTCCTGGGATTCTCATGGGACCCCTGTGAAACAAGTCAACCACTTAACTGGAGTGTGAAGCATGTAACATGGACGTGAAGCATCTTCTTAAGGCCACTTGGCAAGTTGGTGGTAGAGCCCCAGCATATGCCAGAGTTTTCACCTCCCAGTTCTGGGCTTCAGAGTGTGTGGCACACAGCAAAACCAAAGCTTCACCCTCTTTTTAAGAAATTATAGCTAGCTGCAGCCTCCATGCCAACATATGGATACACATACACACTTCATGAATACCTCCCACTGGGCTCCAGCCTGCTAGGGGCTTCACCTCTTTAGAACCTCAGACTGTTTTCCTCCCCTCTTTTGATGTATTATTTACTTGGCTAGGTCTTAGTTGTGGTACACAGGATTTTCTGTCTTTGTTGGGGCATATGGGATCTTTAGTTTCAGTCTGTGAACTCTTAGTTGTGGCATGTGGGATCTTGTTCCCTGCTGCTGCTGCTGCTGCTAAGTTGCTTCAGTCGTGTCTGACTCTGTGCAACCCCATAGACGGCAGCCCACCGGGCTCCGCGGTCCCTGGGATTCTCCAGGCAAGAACACTGGAGTGGGTTGCCATTTCCTTCTCCAACGCGTGAAAGTGAAGTCGCTCAATCGTGTCTGACTCTTTGAGACCCCATGGACTGTGGCCCACCAGGCTCCTCCATCCATGGGATTCCCTTGTTCCCTGACCAGAGATCAAATCCAGGCCCCCTGCATTGGGAGGACAGTTTTAGCCGCTGGACCACTGAGGAAGTCCCTCCCCTCTTTCATCGTCTTCCTTCAAGGGAACAACAGTTCCCAACCAGTACACTTTTTGAAGAGATTACAAGAAGCCAGGAGATGCTGAACTTGGTCCTACTTGCTCTGGTGTGCTCCCCTCAGCCCCTCCTTGTGCACTAAACTGCTTCCAGGGAGAGTTCAGTTCAGTTCAGTCGCTCAGTCGTGTCCAACTCTTTGCGACCCCATGAGTCGCAGCACGCCAGGTCTCCCTGTCCCTCACCAGCTCCAGGAGTTCACTCAGACTCACGTCCATCGAGTCCGTGACGCCATCCAGCCATCTCATCCTCTGTCGTCCCCTTCTCCTCCTGCCCCCAATCCCTCCCAGCATCAGAGTCTTTTCCAATGAGTTCAACCCTTTGCATGAGGTGGCCAAAGTACTGGAGTTTCAGCTTTAGCATCATTCCTTCCAAAGATCCAAGGGACTCTCAAGAGTCTTCTCCAACACCACAGTTCAAAAGCATCAACTCTTCGGCGCTCAGCCTTCTTCACAGTCCAACTCTCACATCCATACATGACCACAGGAAAAACCATAGCCTTGACTAGACGGACCTCAGTCGGCAAAGTAATGTCTCTGCTTTTGAATATGCTATCTAGGTTGGACATAACTTTTCTTCCAAGGAGTAAGCGTCTTTTAATTTCATGGCTGCAATCACCATCTGCAGTGATTTTGGAGCCCCCAAAATGAAGCCTGACACTGTTTCCACTGTTTCCCCATCTATTTCCCATGAAGTGATGGGACCGGATGTCATGATCTTTGTTTTCTGAATGTTGAGCTTTAAGCCAACCTTTTCACTGTCCTCTTTCACTTTCATCAAGAGGCTTTTTAGTTCCTCTTCACTTTCTGCCATAAGCTTTAGACTGTGGGCAAGCACTCCAGCACACAGCTGGGAGCTGGGCTTCTCAGTGGAAATATCTTTGCCCTGTCCTGCGTCCATGGAACCATACTGTCTCCTCACAGTCACCACCTTTGCTGTTTAGCAGGGCCATCTAGGAATCTATAGATAAATTCACATGTCCATATATATATGACTTCTAGGTGCCAGTGCTTTTAGACAGGTGCATTTATGCTAGTGTATGTGCAGTATGTAGGTATAATGTAGACATCCATGTGTGGCATCTGCAAGTCCCCTTCTGAAAATGCATATATGTGTAGATGAGTATGTGCATGGGCATAAATCACCATTCACCCAACAGTTCAACACAGATGTGTTGTTATTTCAGGCACTGTGCCAGGCTCTGGGCTGAATAAGACACAGTAAATGAGGACACACCAGAGTACATGAGTGGAAGGTGTGTTTTTCAGGACTATGTAAATGTCCGTGAAATCACTGCACATATGTATGTGTACATCAGGCCCACAGCAAGCTAGGATTGCATACGTGAGGGCACGTCTTGTTGATGCTGCTATGCTCTCTCCCCAAGCCCCAAGGATCAGATCTAAACAGCCCTTACCTGAGCCTCGGCAATAGAGGCATCCTCTGCCCTCTGCTCTGCCAAGGAAGAAGCCTAAAGTGCTTTGTTCCCCTAAACATTCCAGCCAAGCCACTCTCCCCACCCACAGGGGGGTGAGGCAACATTTCTTGATAACAGGGCACCAAGAGTCCAGGCTGCTGGAAACCACCTGAGCTTCACGTGGTTTTATGGTTTCACAGTTAATGTTTGGCCCTGGGTTATTTCTATCTAGGAGGTAAGCCAGAAAAGGCAGAGGAGAGATGGAGGCAGGGGAGATAAGGTGCCCGTCACTTGCAGAAGGCATCCACCCCAGCAGTCACCTCTGGCACCCCAATACCTGCAGTGTTCCAGGCCCTACCAAAGGAGGGAGCCACTCAAGCAGGAGAGAGCAAGGGCTTCTGGGAACAGGCGTGGAAAAGACAGTCCTTGCAAAATGCACCTCAGGATGCCAGCATCCCCTCTACAACCTTCAAATGGATCCAGGAAGCCCCTCCACCGACACGTCAGCTGGCCTCTGTGCGGTCATCTCCTAGGACACAAGAGCTCACTATCTCCAAGATGCTCTCTTGAGAGTTTCTCTTTTATCCTGGGACAAAAATCAACCTCCCAGCAACTTTCATTCATTGGTCCTACTTTCCCTTTCAAAAAAGTTATTCTTCCTGGGAAAAATAAACTTGTTTAATAAATTTGATTGATGTCTCCAGAAGGTTCCTATTTCAAATGCTAATACATAACCTGGGAAGAATACAGCATTAGTTTAGCAGACTTTCTCTAGTTGCCGAGCACGGGCTCTAGAGCTCCTGGGCTTAGTAACTATGGCGTGTGGGTCTAGTCACCCTGTAACATGTGTGATCTTAGCCCCCTGACCAGGGGTCAGGGCAACTAAGTTTGTGACTGTATATGTTTCCCTTTGGGATGATAAAAGTGCTTTGGAACTAGACAGAGGTTATAACTGTATCACATTGTATTTGTACTAAATGCCACTGAATTATACCTTAAAATGGTTAACTTTATGTTGTGTGAATTGTACTTCAATTAAAAAAAAAAAAAAAAAAAGAAGAAGACCTGGGCTACCAAAGCCATTTAAATAAGTTTGTGGGCACAGCCTTCTCACCAAACTGGACACCACGCCTCTGCTAAAAAAAGGCAGGGAACCACAGCTAGGGATCTTTCCAGCCCCACAAGCCAGGGAGTCGGGGCTCCCCTTCCTCACTCTGTCTCCACCTCAGCAACTCTGTCTCTCACTCTCTGCCTAGTGAGGCCACAGTTGCCCCCTGAGCCCTCAGAGGTGTCAAAGCAGGAAATTAGGGCAGAGGGGAGCTCCTGAGCACTGACCATCGTCTAAGCTCAGTGTGTGGCTCCTTCACAGTTCCCACAATAATTCACCAGCTGCCCAAAGCATCAGTCCTGTTAAAGGGGTCTATGCATGGGGCCCAGGTTCTATCCTTGGTCAGAGAACTAAGATCCCCTCAAGCCTTGAGGCGTAGCCAAAAAAAAAAAAACACTTATAAGACGACAGTTCAAATCCAGGTCTTCCCTCTCCCAAATGGATGCTTTTAACCATGACATGACCACACCTTATTTGCAGGCTGACTAGTCCCAGAAGGGTTCTTTATCTCCCTCCTTTCCCCATACAAGCTCCTGTTTCACACCCTACCTTGTCCTGTCCTCTGGGCACCAAAAACTCCAGGCAAGTCGTTTCTTCTTCCTAAGTGGTTTCAGTTTCTAAGCACACTCCTCAATTGTTCCCGACTGTCTACGGTCTAAAACCAAATCTCCTTAACCTGAGAATCAAGGCCTCTCAAGATCTGGCACCAGGTTTCTTTTTCCATCACTCTGCTTCACACACCCAATATTCTAGCCAAACAATTCTTTCTCTGCCCTTCCCTGAATCATGTCCTTTCTTGATGTACCATGTCCCTGGAAAACCCTGTTCCCACCTCCACAGCAGAGCCAAATCCTGACCCTTTGCTCTGATCCCACTTGGTATCTTCTTTGAGTTCAAAATTTACACACACATACACACACACAGAGGCTTTCATTCTTCCTCTAGTTCTCACGGGTCTCTACATAGACTTTTATGCATGTGTCCCTGTGTTAAGGTATTTCATATATTTTTAACATATATTCCTTAGAACAGCACAGTAGACAACCCAAAGCACCCAGCCCCAGTGTTTGACACACAGTGGTACTCACAAAAATCATGCCCAACTAACTGAAGGGAATTCAGCCTCACTCCCTCACTCAATTCAACTCACTCACTCAATCACCTCATTTCTCTTTTCCCCTAATGGCAGTTTTCCTGCCAATTAGAAACACTACAGGCAATTCAAGGAAGGTATTTAGAATGCTGCTGCTGCTGCTGCTGCTGCTAAGTCGCTTCAGTCGTGTCCGACTCTGTGCGACCCCATAGACGGCAGCCCACTGGGCTCCCCCGTCCCTGGGATTCCCCAGGCAAGAACACTGGAGTGGATTGCCATTTCCCTCTCCAATGCATGAAAGTGAAAAGTGAAAGTGAAGTCACTCAGTCGTGTCCGACTCTTCTCGACCCCATGGACTGCAGCCTACCAGGCTCCTCCGCCCATGAGATTTTCCAGGCAAGAGTACTGGAGTGGGTTGCCATTGCCTTCTTCATAATGCTAATGAATGAAAATAAGTTTCAGTCACATCTATTTCATATAAATTAATCATTATGAGTTTTACGACCTTGGTTGCCTTGATTGCACAACTGTTGGTGGCATACCCTGCTCAACTCAAGGAGTGGAAGTGTTCCCCTACCAGATGATGTCAGCCAGGGGTAATATAACGGGAATGAGAATTCAACATCTGAGGTATCCATATCTTCCTGAGTTCATTGAGATCCCTCCTGCCTCTTCCTCAACTCCAACTGAGAGAACCAAGGAGTTGGGAAGTCCAAAGGCTGTGCGGCAATTCTGATCTGACAAGGTCCCAGGAAGGCGAGCAAGGAAGGGCCAAGCCAACAATCCTCACTCTAGGTGTAATGTAAGGCTGCCCTCAGCAGAAGTGCCCTTCCATTTCCTAACCACCACTGCCCCCTGGTGCCTTGACTGGCCACATTTGACAATGTTTGTGCAGCCCAAACCTCTAGTGCAGCACTGCCCAACAGATATATACTGCAAGTAAAGATGTAATTTTTTTTTTAATAGCTACATTTTAAAAGGTAAAAAGAAACAGATGAAATTAAGTCTAATAATATATTTTATACAACCCAGTATATCTAAACTATTACTACTTCAACATGCAACAATAGAAAAAATATTAATAAGATAGTCTATGCTTTTTTTGCCATGCTAAATATTCAAAATCTGGTGTGTATTTTATACCTATGGACACCTCAATTCAGACAAGTCTTTTACGTTAAGTGCCCAACAGTCACGTGTATCCAGGGGCTACTGTGATGGACAGTTTAGCCCTAGTGCCTTGACCTGCACTGTCCTTGCTGGCCTAACTAGCATTATCCCATGTCCCAAGCCAATGGTAACTCTAGATCAATCCTCTCCCCTGAGCTCTAGGCTCAGAGAACTAGCTTCCTTCTTGGCCTCTGCCCTTGCCTGTCTAACAGAAATCTCTGTAAGTTCTCCAAAACTGCATTCTCATTTTCCACCCCCAAAAACTGTCTCAACTCAATGACATCACCATCCAACTGGTTGCTGGAATTAAAATCCAAAGGGTTATCCTTTTCCTTCACCCCTGCCCCATTTCCAAGCAGTCACTGAGTCCTATCCGTTCTGCCCACAGATATGTCTGATTACTTGTCTCTGCCTCCACTACCACCACCCTCATCCAGGACATCATCATTGCCCTGGACTACTGCACCAACCTCCAAACTGCTTCCACTCCTACTCTCCCACGCCCTCACTCCACACCCACAAGGAGCACGGCGGGATCAGACTTCTCAGATCCCTCACACTGTCCACATCTCTCCATCAGCTTCCCAGCGCCTTCTAATAAAATCCAGAGGCTTTCCTGGCAGTCCATGGTTAAGAGTCTGTGCAACCACTGCAGGGGGCACAGATTTGATCCCTGGGTGGAAAACTAAGATCTCACAAGTCAAGAAGTGCAGCCACACACATACAAAAAATCCAAACTCCTCTCCTGGCTTGGCCACTCCCTTCATCACCTGCTCCCTGCACCTGGCTGCCCATCACTAAACTACCAGATATATGCTGCCAACAAAACATGCTAAATTCATTTCCATGTCACTCTGTCTGCAATATTCTTCCTCTTTGTATGGCTGTCTCCTTCTCATCATTCTGGTTTGAGAAGCTTTCCCTCACCAGCCTATCTGCCATAACGCTCTCATCTTCAGTCATTTTCTATCCCACAACCTTGTTTATATTTTCTTTATAGCATTCATCATTCCCTGAAGTTGTCTTCTGTATCCTCCTGCTAAAAACATAAGCTCCATGAGAGAAAGAACTTCCCTTCTATTGTCCACCTTTGTTCTTCTAGCAACTAGAACAGCACCTGACACACAGTAACCTAGGAATGAGAGCGCGAGTGAGCGAACGCTATTCCCTCCATATGGAGCACACTCTCCTTTCCATGCTTGGTTCCTTCTCCAGGTCTTAGGTTGAGTGGCACCAGCCCAGGGAAGCCTCCCAAGCTGCCGTGCTTCATCTTTTTTCTCAGCATCCTCTCTGCTGCTCTCATAGCACAATTTCGACCACAGTCAATTTGTTTACTTCATATTTTGTCTTCTCTGATCTCTTTACGACCGCTCGATACTCTGCACCCCAGAAACAGGGCAGCACCCGCTCCATTCGCTCGGTCTCTCACAGCCTAGCGCAGAGCTGCGCTTGAGGGCGGCGCACGAATCCCAGTTGGCTGAACAGCTAACTCCCCTTGGCTCCGCCCCCGGGGGGCCTGCAGGCCCCGCCCCCTCCGGCTCCGGAGCGGCGGTTCCACCTCGTGGACTCCGGCTCGCACCTGACAGGAGAGGGTCCCCAGCTTGGAGGAACGGGGAGGGGCCGGGGCGGAGGGCGGGGAGCCCCGCCTCCAGAGGGAGCCGAGTTCAGCACCCCAACCCTGGCCCCACCTCCCTCTCCGCGTGGGTAAAGCCTCCTCCTTGCAACGGTCTCGGAAGCTCCGCGGGCCACGCTGCGGGCGCCTTCTGCCCGGAGACCCTGCCCCGCCAGGCCCAGCCCCAGCCCCCCGCGTGGCCCCGGCCGGTCCTCCTTCCCTCAGTCTCGGGCCGCGGGGGCCGCGAGTCCCGCCGCCCAACCACTGAAGCCCGGGCAGGGGCAGGGACGCGGCCTGGTCAAGCCGCCCCTCCTTCTCTGAGTCCCTCCGTCGCCCCTGGGAAGCCACCGAAGCCGGGTAGTGACCCCCACTGCCGCGGCTGCGGCGCCCGCCGAAGCCCCGCCGCGTCCGCCGCCAGGTCAGGGTCCCGCCGCCCGGCTCCCGCCCCACGGACCCGCGGCCTCGACGGCGACAGAGCCCCGAGACGGCGCAAGGGCCGGCGGGAAGCTGCGGCCGTGTGGCCGGGCCAGCTGGCCTACGGACTGGCTGACCGGCTGACGGGGCCGACAGGTCTGGCAGGGGCAGGGACGCGGCCTGGTCAAGCCGCCCCTCCTTCTCTGAGTCCCTCCGTCGCCCCTGGGAAGCCACCGAAGCCGGGTAGTGACCCCCACTGCCGCGGCTGCGGCGCCCGCCGAAGCCCCGCCGCGTCCGCCGCCAGGTCAGGGTCCCGCCGCCCGGCTCCCGCCCCACGGACCCGCGGCCTCGACGGCGACAGAGCCCCGAGACGGCGCAAGGGCCGGCGGGAAGCTGCGGCCGTGTGGCCGGACCAGCTGGCCTACGGACTGGCTGACCGGCTGACGGGGCCGACAGGTCGGCTGACAAACTGGCTGTCAGGATGGTTGACAGAAAGGACAGGCTGACTGGACTGACAGGCTGGCTGGCCGGCTGAAGGAGCTGACCGCTTGACGGACAGAACTGACAGGTGGCTGCCAGGCTTGCTGGCAGGACTGGCAGGCTGAGTGACTGGACCGTAGCCGGCTGACGACAGTGGCAGGGCGGCGGCTGCGGGGTTGCCATGGCCTCTCAGCCTCGGCCTCCACCTCCCGCTCACTTGACGCCAGTTCACCCACCACGAAAGCGTTTCACAGAGCCCTGTGGCCGCGACTTCTCTCAGGGGCCAAGCCGGAGACCTTACGCGGTCCGCGGGTCACCTGGTGGCCTCACTCTGAACGGAGGGGCAGGGTCGAGGGGCGGTGGGGGCGGCGAGGGGCACGGCGACGGGGGCGGGGCAAGGGCTAAGGGCGGGGCGACGGGTGATCAGGGGCTGTGGTGGGAGGGGTCGGTGAGTGGGAGGGATAGAGGCTGGACTATGGCTGGAAAAATTAAAAGACGCTTGCTCCTTGGAAGGAAAGCAGTAACGTCGTAGACAGCATATTAAAAAGCTGAGACATCACTTTGACGACAAAGATCTGTAGAGTCAAAGCTCTGGTCTTTCCAATAGTCAAGTACAGATGTGAGAGTTGGACCATAAAGAACGTTGAGAGCCAAAGAACTGATGTTTTCAAATCGTGGTGCTGGAAAAGACTCTTGAGAGTCCCTTGGACAGCAGGAGATCCAACCAGTCCATCCTAAAGGAAATCAATCCTAAATACTCATTGGAAGGACTGATGCTGAAGCTGAAGCTCCAATACTTTGGCCACCTGATGCAAAGAGCAGACTCGTTGGAAAAGATCCTGATACTGGGAAAGATTGAAGGCAGGAGGAGAAGGGGATGACAGAAGATGAGATGGTTGGATGGCATCACCAACTCAATGGACATAAATTTGAACAAAATCCAGGAAATGGTGGAGGACAGAGGAGACTGGCGTGCTACAGTCCATGCGGTCCCAAAGGGTGGACACAACAGCGACTGACCAGCAACAACAGCAACAGCTGGAGAATGGCGGATTTTCCCTTCATCCCTTGGCCTTCTCCTCCAGAGCAGAACAGGAGCGTCCCCTCGGGATCCTGAGCTGTGCTGCAGGCCAGTCAGGCGACCTGTTAGAGAGAGAGGTTCCCGGCTTCCTGGGCTCCCCAGCTTCAGCAGGGAATGGACAGGGCCTCTCAGGGGCAGGCCAGTGTAGAGCTCCAGTGATGGAAACCTCACTGTGCCTGGGGCCCCAGAAACCCTGGAGGACTCTTCAGGGACCTGGGGGACCTAAGTGAGCAGGCGGAGACAGGAGCCAGTGGGATATTCATCGTGTCTGTACTGAGCCCACACTTGCCTCCACCTACTCCCTCCCCCAACCCCGCTGGTCCTGGCCGCTCACCCGCCAACTCAGCTGCCTTCCCAGGGCCTGTATGGAGCGCAGCGAACTCCGGCGAGCCCCCTAGGTGGCGGCAAAGGACCGAGAAAGTGCTCCCAGAATGGCCTCTTGCTTCAGCCCTAAGCCCAGAAAAGTCTGGAAGGATGGAACCACCTTGCAGAGAACCAAAGCCCAAAAATGCAGGATCGCCTCACATCATGCGATTTGAATTCTGATTTCTGGTCCAGGAGAAGAGACAAAGCGAGAGAGGACAGGCCAACAGGGAGGGGGCCAGACATCTGCCATCCAAGGGGTCCTCACCTATCTGAAGCTGTTTCCTTACCTGTAGAATTAGGTACAAGAAGGGCACCTGCTCTTACAGGAAATTTTGAGGATTCACTGATACACTGCATGGAAATCACTTGGTACATTGCCTAACACGTTAAGTGCTCAATAACTAGTCACATTAATAAACATAAAGCAGCTTCCCACACGCCTCCCAAACCATGTCTAGCTGCAAACTGAGTGTGACGGTCTTGTTTACTGTGTCAGCTTGGCCAGGTAACAGTCCCCAGTTACGCAATCTTGGTGTCATGATGAAGGTAGATGCAATTAAGTCAATTGACTTTAAGGGAGATTATTCTGGCTAATCTGGATGGGCCTGATTCAGTCCATTTGGAAGGACAGAGCTTAAGAACCAAGCAGAGGCTTCCCTGAGGAAGAAGTTATTCTGCCCTTGGACAGTAGCTCCCGCCCTTGGCAGCCTGAACCTCACGATTTCACACTCACTTTGCCAGCTCCACACTCACATAAGTCAGCTCTTTGCAATAAATCTCTTAATGTGCATCTCCTATTGGTACCATTTCTCTGGATGAACCCTGATGATTCACCATCTGCAGTGATTTTGGAGCCCAGAAAAATAAAGTCAGCCACTGTTTTCACTGTTTCCCCATCTATTTGCCATGAGGTGATGGGACTGGATGCCATGATCTTCATTTTCTGAATGTTGAGCTTTAAGCCAACTTTTCACTCTCTTCTTTCACTTTCATCAAGAGCCATAAGGGTAGTGTCATCTGCATATCTGAGATTATTGGTATTTCTTCTGGCAATAGCTGGAGGCTAAAGCAAAATCATGACTGTTTAATAGCAGGGCATGGGGCGGGGGCGCCGACTGGGAGGTGGATGCAGCGGGTGCCTGGGTGCAGATCTCTTACTCCCTTGCACCACCCCTGCCCCCAGGCTTTAGCCTCATGGGTGTGAACTGCTTGTTTCCAGGCTTTTCCTAAGGGAGGCCAGGCTCATCTTCCTCCACCTGCAGCAGGCGTAGGATTGGAAGGAGGAGTGCAAACTGTGCTGTCTTCCCGGGAGCCAGCTGGTGAAGAGGAGGCTTCTCCCTCGGCCATCAGCCAGTCCTTGCCCTGCCTCTCCCACCTCCGTCCCACAGGCCGTGTGTCATGCACACATCCACACTCCCGCCCTCCTGCCCTCATCCTGATAGCTGCTGACACCCATCCATCCAGTCTATACTGCAGAACCATTCTGATCGCTTTACTCACTTCATTCAGCCTCAGCACAAATCAATGGGTTGGGAATGCCTACTGTCATTATCCCCATTTTACAGAAGGGGAAGCTGAGGCACAGAGGTGATTCCTCCTGAGGAGAGCAGCCTGGGGAAGGGCCCTAAAGCACAGATGATAGTGGCGAAGATGAAGAAGGTGGCCCTTGGAAATCCTGTCAGCTCTGTCTCCCAAATATATGCTCCTTATCCTCCATCTGCCTGCCATCACCCAGCTCCCCCGCGCCAATCTCCCTCCTGGGCAAACTGCTCCCCTACTCTGCCCCACACTGCAACCAGATTTTGAAGATGCAAACAGGATTGTGTCTCCTGCTCCTCTAAACACAACCACGGGGCTGCCCAGCGCCCTGGCCACCTCTCCACTCATTTCCTGCCTGCCCACTCCCTCCTGCCCTGCAGTCTTTCCATTCTTGGTGCTCTGCACACTCCCTTTGCAGATGCTGTTCCCTCTGCCAGACTTCTCTCCACCTACGCCATCCCACCCCCGCCTTACCAAGGCCCCTCCTGCCCCAGCTGCTTCAGGCACCGTGGTGAACCCAGCCCTGGGGCTCTGCGCCTTCCCTTCTCAGCACTGCATTCAGTCTGCGCTGCAGCACTCACCTGGTGACTGCGTGTCACCCCAGCCCCCCGCCACACACACACACACAGCTGTGAGTTCTGTTAGCTGGGTTTTGCTCACTGTGGTATAGCCAGTGCCTGCACACCGAAGAGCAGATTCCATGCTTGTGGGATGAGCCACAGGTGAGGAAGTAAGGCCGGGCACTAGCCTGACCTAGGCGGGAGCCACATGCCCCGGTTCGCCGGGGGAGGCCATTTTCACCTGTGATCCACTGTAACAATCACAGTGCCCTTATTTGCTCCCCAGTGTCCCAATTTGGCGACATATTAAATGGTCAGCCTAGTTATTAGAAAGAAGGGCTTTATCCCAGAGCTTCTTTTCCACATTGGCTTCCCATTTTTTTCCCGACAGGCCCAAAGCTTTTACATCTGGTTCTTGAGATCTTTGTAATAGCTCCCTACATTGCCCTCTCAAGCCCCCAGAAATACATAAGAATTCTATTTGCCCATTTTACTGCAGAACTATCCTCCTGGAGGGTTGCCATGGTGATTGAATGATGTCACTGCCTTAGAAACTGTTGCCTAGGAGATGAGTGATGTCACTTCCAGGAGATGATTGCCATGGAAACCCTCTTGGTGGAACTAGGGGGTGGCCAGGAAAGCAAAGTGGGGTGTGGAGGGCGGATGTGAAAGGGACAAATGTGAAGGGCGGAAGGAAAAGGGAGGGGGAAAGCAGGAAAAAGGCCAGGAAGAAGATGGGGACCATCCCAGAGCAGTTGAAAATAAGAGAATCATAGAATCTCCAAAATGCAAAAGTACCCAGAGACCACCCCAAGCATCCGGCACATTTTTAGCGGCTGCTGAGAGGTCAGGACACGCTCAAACCAGTTTATAGGTGATGTTAGAACTAAGCTCAAGGACTCATGACTCTTTTTTTTTTCTTTTTTTGGCTACACCACTAGGCATACAGGATATTAATCTCCTGACCAGGGATTGAATCCGTGGTCCCTGTCAGGGAAGTCCCGACCCTCAGTTTCTTAAGAGGGTCATTGGTAGATTTGGGTGTGGAAATGAAGGATTCCTTCTGTTCACTTTTCAAAATTTTGGTCTCAGGTCAGTCATTTACTCATGAAGTCAACCAATTCTTACTCTGAGCTGTGTGCTAGGCCCTGAGAACTTGAGTGATATCTTTATGGTTATTGTATTGTTTGTATCCCCCCACTAGTTTTAGCCCCACAAGGACAGGTAATTCACCAAAGTGTCCACCCCAGCCCCCTGACCAGCGCCTACCGCATGGCAGGTAACGGGTTGTTGACAAGACAGGTGGTAAATGCCATCTTGTGGTGCAGACCCACAGGACAGGAGCCCAGCAGGGAGCTAAAGATGAAGGAGTCCACTGTCAAGTTCGTTTTCCCACAAGCTGTGAGGCGCTTAAATCACTCCTATCTTCCAGGGTCTCTGTAAAGACTCAAGAGACCATGTACTTAGTGTCTGGAACACAGAAGGTGTTCAAAATGGTTGTGCCCATCAGCCTAACATCTGCGTTTTGTAACAGAAGATGATCTACTCAGTCCCACGCAGCTGTGACTCAGTGCCTGCGCCTGCCCCATAGCTGGGGAGGCAAGGGAGCGGGGTGGGGGTCCTTCTGAGAAGGGAGGACTCTCTTGGTCTCTGGCAGGGCCCAACTGCGGAATGCAGCCTACTTTGCAGAATCAAGCAGCGCCCTGAGCTCCCCAATCCCAAGTGATCTGAGATGGCCAAGTATTTACGCGACAATAGCGCCATTATCAAGAATCCTCCCCTTTCCTCCAAATCAAACAAATGGACCTTTGAGCAGGGTTTGAGGAGTTAATGAAAATCTGAGCATTAGCACCAATACACTGAGATGTTCCTTGCCAAGTGTTATTTCATTGAACCGTAAGTGAAATAATAAAAGCACTGAAAAGTGCCCCAGAACAAAATGTGTGTGACGTCCATTTTTTCTTCTCAACCCCAAGACTAGCCCAGTGGAAAAAACACCATGAACAGGATTCTGGGGATTTGAATGCTAATCTCAGTTCTGGCACTAACTGCAGTGTGACTCTATTCATTTCTCTGGTCTCATTTCCCCTGCGGTAACACTGAGATGACCCTATTTCATTCCATAAATTTATCTTGACAAGCTTTTTTTCTTTTTCCTTTGATCTTGACAAGTTTTAAAACATCAGAGCATGCAGAACTGGAAGGAAGCCTTTGAGACCACGCAACAGAGATGCTTTCAGCTTTACATCACGTGTAATTTCAAGTCCTCTCAAAGAACCCTGTTTATTATTTGTGGGGCTGACTGGAATTATGTGGCCATACTTCCCCACACCCTGTTTCCAGACCCAAGAAGATGCCTTGCACATGGTCCTCAAGAGTTGAATTAAAACTTATATTCCAAATTCGATGAGGGACCTGAACCTGGAAGGTTGTCAGCTGCCTGGGGCCCACCGGAGGGCAGTTAGGCCTCTGAATCAGAGACCGTGGACGAAGACTGCCTTAGGTCATGGGCAGAGGCTGTCCTGTGGCACCAGCTGATTCCAGAGGTCCGCCAGCTCTGCACCTCTTTCCTCTCCCTGTAAGGGAACAAAACTTCTCATAAGACGGCTGTGAAGTGAAAATGGGAGTGCTTTTTCTAAATCCCTTTTTGTGAAGGGCATTCCTAATGTAAGAAGTTATAATGTTTGGCACATCAAAGACAAGTGCCTTAGCCACATAAAGCTTGTAGCTTTAAAATACCTGACCTACTAATTGAAGCAAAACTTAGTAATGATTTTTGCTAGCAATAAAGTCAACCTGAAATAGCTTCCTGAGGACTACTCATTATCATGTGGGTCTATCCGGATGAGAAAATAGGTTAAGTGCTTTCAGCTTTACATCACGTGTAATTTCAAGTCCTCTCAAAGAACCCTGTTTATTATTTGTGGGGCTGACTGGAATTATGTGGCCATACTTCCCCACACCCTGTTTCCAGACCCAAGAAGATGCCTTGCACATGGTCCTCAAGAGTTGAATTAAAACTTATATTCCAAATTCGATGAGGGACCTGAACCTGGAAGGTTGTCAGCTGCCTGGGGCCCACCGGAGGGCAGTTAGGCCTCTGAATCAGAGACCGTGGACGAAGACTGCCTTAGGTCATGGGCAGAGGCTGTCCTGTGGCACCAGCTGATTCCAGAGGTCCGCCAGCTCTGCACCTCTTTCCTCTCCCTGTAAGGGAACAAAACTTCTCATAAGACGGCTGTGAAGTGAAAATGGGAGTGCTTTTTCTAAATCCCTTTTTGTGAAGGGCATTCCTAATGTAAGAAGTTATAATGTTTGGCACATCAAAGACAAGTGCCTTAGCCACATAAAGCTTGTAGCTTTAAAATACCTGACCTACTAATTGAAGCAAAACTTAGTAATGATTTTTGCTAGCAATAAAGTCAACCTGAAATAGCTTCCTGAGGACTACTCATTATCATGTGGGTCTATCCGGATGAGAAAATAGGTTAAGTGTCCAAGCTGACGTGGTCTGTGCTTCACCACAACACAGGACCGAAGACAGAGACTGGGCATGCCATCCTCACCAGCGGTAAGCTTCAGTCAGACGGCCCTAAGGTGCTTAGGGCCTTCGTTTAACGGAACCAATCCGCTCAACAAGCATATCCAGTCCCGAGTACCAGGCTGGCGGTGCCAGAAGTCGTAAGGGGCTGGAGTTCAAGGGTCCAGTGGTAACATAAGGCTTCAGGAGTGGCCTGGGGGGGAGGCAGATGGGGGTGTGTGTGTGTGGGGGGGGGGTTGCAGGGAGTACACTAGGGACCAGGCCTTTCTTGTTCTTAAAACTCAGAGGGAGTTCTGTTACCCTACTTTAGAGAATCCCCAGAGCTTTCTTAATAATGACTGCTAAAGACTGTATTGGGTATCCAAGCTGTGTCCCTAGTTAACATTTTATTCCACGTACTACATAAAAAATATTAAGAAAAATGGTGAACATGTACCTACTTTGTGTGTTAAAAAGCAACCAACGTTCTGTGGGGTGGCTGGAGCTACACCCTTGAAGTCAGACACAGACCCACCTTCCAGAGGGGCTGTGCCTCAGAAGACGCACTAGGGTCTTCCCTTTAAAGGAACCAGCAACAGGAAGAGGGGACCAGAGAGGCCACATTAGCTGGGTTCAGAGAAAGCCACTTAAAATTCATGAGTCTTCTGTGTATGCTGGGAAACCTGTGATGGAATCAGAGGGCACAGACTCCCTATTCCAGAAATGCTTTGGAGTTTGGAGAGATCAAATCAGGATTCAGAGCGGGGCGCTGTGACAGCTCTTCAAGAGGGAGAGAAATGAAGACCATACGCGGAGAGGTAATATTCCCCAAAGCAGCATTTTTATTTACCCACTGAATTCCAAAACATTTAATTTAGGAGGCTGGCATTTCATAATCACCCATCTTGATTGACACGGGCTGACACACATGGCGCTGTCAGGATACACAAGGACGAGAGCCAAAGAGTTACAAAAAGTAAGTCCATGATTCTTAAACAATTGCAACCAAAAAAAAGTTACAGGTATCAAAACTGTAGATGCATCGCATTGAAAAGAAGGTTTGTGCACGTCATCATTTAAAGGGGCGAGCAAGGTGCTACTGAAACCTCACGGTCAAGGTGATCACTAAGCTGATGGAAAGGAGCACGTGGCCTCTCGTCCAGGCTTCCCTTAATGGTTTTCCATTAGCTACGAAAGAAGAGGGAGGGGTGAATTCACTTTTGCATGCACAGATGTACTGCTTTAACAAAACACTAGCAGCTGGTTTGAAGTGGACCATTTAAATACCAACTGTAGCCTGTGTGGCTAATTCTCCTCTCTAACTTTCTGAGGCTTTCGCCTGCAATTCACCTAGACAGGCAAGCAAACGAAAATGCCTCCTTCAGAATGCACCTGTCTGCACAATCCAAAAAGGGAGCTCCTGTGGGCTCAAAGCAACCGTCAGTCCAGCAATGCCCATGAATTAATTTATCTGGAACTGCTTCCCGGGGGCGGAGAGCAGGTCTGAGTAGCTGTGCTGCCGTACAGATAGGTTGAGCACTGGATACTTAGTGAGTGTGGCGAGGGGGACTGGTGGTGACGGGGCGGGGGCGGGGCGGGCCCAGGCGCTCAGTTGCCTTCTCCGGCTTCCTCGTCCTGCTGGTCGCTCGTCCAGAGGGTGAGGTTGTCTCGCAGCAGCTGCATGATGAGCGTGGAGTCCTTGTAGGAATCCTCGTTTAGTGTGTCCAGCTCGGCTATGGCGTCGTCGAAGGCTTGTTTGGCGAGGAGGCAGGCCTGCTCGGGCGCGTTCTGGATCTCGTAGTAGAACACGGAGAAGTTGAGGGCCAGGCCCAGCCGGATGGGGTGTGTGGGCTGCATGTGCTCCTTGCTGATCTCGAAGGCTTCCTTGTAGGCCGCCTCCGAGGCCTCCACCACACTGTTCTTCTTCTCGCCAGAAGCCACCTCGGCCAGGTAGCGGTAGTAGTCACCCTTCATCTTCAGGTAGAAGACCTTGCTCTCGTACTGGAAGTCATTGCAGTTCTTGATGAGGAACTTGTCCAGCAGCGCCAGCACGTCGTTGCACACCGTCTCCAGCTCCTTCTCAATCTTCTCCCGGTAGGCCTTCACCTTCTCCAGCTTCTTCTCATTCCCGTCAGCCATGGTCTTCTGCTCGATGCTGCTGATGACTCTCCAGGAAGACCGCCGGGCACCAACCACATTCTTGTAGGCCACGGAGAGGAGGTTTCGGTCTTCGTTGGAGAGAGGTTCATTGAGCTCAGTCACCTGCAACATCCCCAAAAGATAAACACTGAGACCCAAGTTCAAAAACCTGGGAGAGAGATCTTCCCTTCAACCCCGTCAACAAGCCTCCTGAAAAACAGGATTATATGGTACTTCCCTGGTGATCCCATTGTTAAGATTCCATGCTCCCAATGCAGGGGGCACGGGTTCAATCCCTTGGCCAGGGAACTAAGATGCCACGTGCCACACAGTATGGACAAAAAATATCCCAAATGAAACAGGATTACAGAGCAGCCACTCAAGAAAAACCAACTGGACAAGGACCCTATCTCAAGGGAGGCCACAGCCTAACAGAAGAGGCAGATAGCAACTCAAAGATATTAGCAGTGAGAACTTTGAGAGACTCACAGTTCAGGCCTTGTGCCAAGTTCCTAAAAAGTGAAACAAGCAATTGTCTACCACCACTTCCCTCCTCAATAAATCCCAGACAAAATATAGACACCCTCCCTCTTCCAACCTCCCCCATTTCCCTATCCCCAGGACTCTTCCTCTTCTGCTACAAGCCCTTAGCCGGGGATGGTCTCCCCTCTGCCCAGTCCATCAACCCAACCACACTCCATTCTCCACAGCTGCAAGACTCCCCGACATTCCCCAGGAGGGCTGCCCACAAGCTGGGCTCCTCAGTACCACCACACAGATAGGAGTGGTGTCCACACAGGTCTGAAGTAATCCCCTATTCTCTACTCATCCACATTCCCAGGTCCTTCAAGACCTGGAACCCCACTGGTGTTCTCCAAGGACTGCCTTTAGACAACTCACATACTCATATCGCTTTACTACAAGCGTAAAATATGGAAGCAACCCATATAAATCAAAATTTTATCTCAAATACTATGACAAATCTCAAAATGTCTGAATCCTTTAGAATGACACTTTTCTAGGACAACATTGCATAAAACAAAATGTGAGGCAAGAACAGAATTTGGAAAGCTCCTCAGATCTTCCAGTAAGCAAATCCCAACTAAGGCCACTTGATACTAAAGTGCAAGTGACATCCATAAGGAGTCACTATATAACACACTTCATCCTGTGACCAATAAAACTGCTTTTGTTGGACTATTGCAAAGAAACCTCAAGATACATCCCCAGAGTATATCATTAAAACTGAGTGCATACCTGAAGTATTTATATATCACACAGTGTTTGTACAAGAAGCAGTATCATTATTCAGAAAAGTCCTAAGACATCTGGAGCATAGCCTGAGCAAGTTGTGTGACCTTCAACAGAACACAACTTTTCTGGGCATCAAAAATCAAATTAGTGAAGCCAGCCCAAACAACCTCCAAGGATTTCTTTAGCTCTAAAATCGGATTGCTTTTCCTGAGCAACAGTAACAGGTGTGGTTAAGACCTGAGCTCGGTACTATAACGTGTGGGTCTATCTGTGGGTCTCAGGAATCCACAGGTCTGATCCTTTCTCCATCCAGAATAAACCACCAAAAAAGGCTACTGGGCAGTATTTGTAAAGACACCTTCACAGGAAACACTAGTGCCTAGGAGTGTCAGTGTTTATGTAACGACCACCTGGTCGCCTGCCAGTCTGAATGAATCACTATCGGCATCAGCTGAGTGTGACTAACAGCTAAACAAGCATTGTTCTCAGACCCCAGCCAGGGCCTAACTAGGAAACAACTGCATATGTTTAAATATAGTGGCTTTTAATACTCCTGGATTACAACTTGGCTAACAAAAGGAAACTTATGGGAGGAAGAGAGCTTTATTACTTGATCAGATAACTACAGAAAATTGGGAGTTTTCCCCAGATTGGAAAATTATAGACTGAAGTGAAATCCGATGGCCTGTTGTAAAACAAGATTTACAGCCAGTCTTGGCTGTTGATACTTACTGCAAATAACCTTCGCTAATGTTTGCTCATGTGAATTCTCAACACTTCAACTTCCAAAATACAGGAGCCCGGATACTTAAAGACAAGTCTGGTCACCCACCAAGAGGGGCAGATCCTGAGGGCAACGCGATGCAGGGCAGGAAAGCAGAACTGCTGGTCCCAACCAGCCATCACACGAGCCCAGCGGGACAGCGGCCCGTGGACTCGGCAGAGATGACTTCCTGCATCTCTAGGATCACAAGTTTCCAAACAGCTCATCAGGAACAGAAAGAGTAGACACGGAATTCTCGACACAGGAGAGACCTAGACAAAAATTCTCAGCCTTCTTTCTCCTCCGATGCCGGTCCCAACACTCTCAAGTCCATCACATGCCAGCTGTGCCCAGTGCACACCCCCCCCCACCCCGACACTAAGTCCTCACATGGCCATGCCAGCTTTGAGGGACTCCCCGACCTCTGCTCACTGCCCCTCTGCCATCTGGTTCTCCTGCCCGACACCCCACCCCAGGTAATCCTACTTAGATGCTTCCTGAAAACCTTCAGACTGCTGAACCTTTCCCATTGGGGAAGGCTCTCCCCCCACCTCCTTTGAGGACTGGCCTCCCTGCCAGCCATTCTGCTCCTGTGTGTCCTCACCGTGGAGCCTCTGGCTGCACCAGCTCCCTTCACCCCTTTCTGCTCCGGACCACATGGCATTTCTGAAAGCATCCAATGACCTGGCCAGTTACGAATTCATTTATCTTCTTGTGACACCATTGGCTTATTCAACAATCCCCAAGGGCCTCCTCCCACTAACTCAAAGGGCAATAAGCTATGTGTTTGTGAGTAAAAATAGACCCGCTGCCAAAAATAGCACATGAACTATTTGGGAAAACTTAAAGTTCTCAATCTGGGAAACATCCAACCTCAAAAGTAACACTGAACAAACAAATTAAAAAAAAAAAAAAAAAATCCCCTGAGCTGCCAGACCACATGGCTCAAGCTGAGGTTTAGGTGCTCCTCCCGGAGAAGCCTTCTTAGCCTTCATGGTCACACACACACTCCTACCACTCATTACAGCCACCCACACCCGCATGCTACCAACAAGCTTGCTTTTGATACAGAAGTTTACAACAGGAAAAAAAAAAAAAAAACCTCAAGAACAATTACATAAACATAACCACATGATAGTCTTTAAGCTTCTTTGGCAGAACCCTTTATAGATTTTTAAAAAAGAAGTGACCTTGAAGAATGAAAGCTTTTTTTTTTGGCTGATTCTTTCCCAAGTCAGTGCCCCCCAAAGTGAAGATTCTGCCTGGTGCCCCACTGGCAAGGCACCCATCATTGGTCTCCACTTGCCCTAACCTGGAAAGACCACCTTCTGTCCTCACCAGGGAGAAGCTGCAGGTCCTGCAAGGCCAGGAAGGGACCCGGCTTTGAGCTCACAGCAGGTGAGTTCAGGTAGTGACTATTTCCTCTAAGCTCACTATCGGTCAAAAGAGCTACCCTTGTATCGTTAAGAAACCACCTTTGTCTTGCTCTGGGCTTAAGGAGACATTTTCATGGGCCATGACTGGCATTAAATACAACCCCATCTGAACAGGGTTACTGCACACTACTGCCCTGAGGCACCAGGTCCGAAATCTTCAGAAGCTGTGCAGGTTCCAACCACAGAAGCGCCAAAACCCGCCACTAAGGAGGGGACGCCACTGCAGGGTGAGGAGCAGGAGGGGCAGTTTCCAGCGGCTTCAGACCTGGACACGTGGCAAAATCTGACCAGCCTAAACACTGAAACCGAGGCAGTCTCTAGGCTTGTAAAATATACTAAACACAGTATGGAGAAACAATCTCTTAAAACTATAATTTGACATAGTCTTGCACTTCTCAATTCATAGCAGGAACTCTAATACTTTGCTTCCTAAGCTTAAAAAAAAAACTGGTCTTTAAGAGACCAAGCATAATCCAGTTATGTTCCCCTGCTGTAGCTAAGACCCGTAAGTGGCAGATTCTGTCTCTTAATTAAACTTGGCATAAATGACTTCTATCTAATAGAGGGAATTATTTGTTCAGTAAGCCCACTTATGTGACTGGCTAGGAACTTAAGTGACCAATGATGACAATGGCTAAAGGAACAGAAGGTATACAAGAAAGAAACTTGATCCCTCAGCCTCATGAGGCATCATCACTGAGTTAAAGGGAGAGCTCTAAACGTGAGAGCCGAAATCTTCACTTTACAGCTCGACCTTGAGGAAATTCATCTCTTCAAATCTCATTTGTAAAATGGAATAACAGGATCCATCCAGAGTTGTTCTCAAGAGTAAATGAGAACGTACACATAGAATCAAAGACACCCTTTACTGAGTGCCTAATAGGTGAAATGGTAAATTTAATACACCTGATGAACTGTAACATGGCACACACACTTGGGGTATCCCCCGTCGTTATTTCTGAAAAAGTGTGACACTGAAGTCTTACCACTAATGTTAAGTTCCAGACAAAGATGAGAAAATACATTTTTGTTTTCTTTAAAGGAAAGGTGGGGTTTTTGACAGCGGGAGCTCTTCTGGGGATAATTTAGCAACCCCAAATCCAGATGGGGACAGCTCATGTCAATGCTGCATAGTTATGTAAATTGCTCACCAAGTGAATGTCTTTTAACTGAGAATATTGCAGGACTAATGCAGAGCCCTCTTCCTTCCTCAGCCGTTAAGACAAAGTGATACTTACATGGGCAACACGGCTTGCTGGTTCACGCACATTTCAAATGGTAGTACCAATGATGCCACACTGATCACAGTCCTGGCCCACCTCAGAATCATCCTGCTTCCATATCTGCAACATGGGTAAAGTCCCAGCCTAGGACGCTCAGCCGTGCTCTCCTTTCACAGAGCACTTGCTCACTCCCTGCTTCCCGAGATCTTACAGCTAAGGCACTGGGCGGGGCCTCAAAAGCTGCAGCTTTGTTGCCTGCACTTAAGACTTCTACAGACAGCCTTCAAGTCCTTCAGGCGTATTTCTCTCTGTCCTTTGTCAATGACTGTGCAACAGTATTAGAACACACCATGCCATCCCAAATAATTTTGACATTTTGTAACTTCATGATTGCCACCTCCATTTCAGTATGGATGATTAAGGGTCGTGACATGACTGAATGATGTCTATCCATGAGTATTCACTAGAAATCTATCTGATTAATTACTCTTTCCTTAGATCACTTAGATTTATGCACTAATATTTTTATCCCGCATTATGGGATTATCTCATAGTTCTCATGAGAAACTAGACTCATTTTATGAGGTGATGAACCGTATAAGGTCATTTCAAGCCTGGTCTGAAAAGGACTTGGGTTCCAGAATCTTTCACAACTTTTCTTTCCACTGTTCCACTCTATGTAAGCAGCTAGGTGTGAGATGAGCTGGAAGACACACCTTTACTTAACTTCAAAAACATTTCTTGCCTCTTCAAATGAGGGGATGAGGCAGGGAACTGCAGCTCTCAATTGATGTGAACAAACACCTTTGTTTTCAACATGCGTGATTTTCTTTTAGGCCTTACCGACACCATCCTCCAGGTGACGCTGGTAGCATAAGGAACATCAGTCATTACAGGCAGGCAATATTATTAGGTACCATTTAGATGATAAAGGAAACAGAAAACAAGTTAGAAAAATGAAAGCTAAAAGCCCACTTGAGAGTAACACCAACATAACTAGTTTTGCACTTGAGAGGACCAGGAGACGAGAGGCTGTGAGCTTCAAGGTCGCAGAGCGGCCACATCAGAGCGTTTCCTCATCAGGTGCCTTACAGCAGCCTACTCACCTGCCCTGAAGAAGCCCCGAAGCCCAGAGAGCTAACAGAATCCCAAATCCTCCCAAAAGCTGTATTTCAGGCCTAGGATATTAGTGAAATAGGCACTAAGCCTTCTAAATAACATTAAAAATTTAACGTTCAAATGTCAAATTAGGTAAAACGTGAGAAAGTTTTCCACTGACCTTGCTGAGTCCTTTCCAATAAATATATCCATTAATTTAGATGAGGAAAAAAAATTTCTTTAATAGAAGAAACAGGCATATTGACCAAAAAAGTTCTCGTTTTAATAGTAGTTACCTTGAGGGACTGGTCTCACAATTCTGAGATGACATAATTAGAGCTTGGATTGAGTTTTCAGGAGGCTATCCAACCCACCAATCATTTCTGATACCGATGTTATGTTTCCAATACACGTTTGCAAAATCCTACCTTAATGTCTCATAGAAAATCTGTGGACACAAGTAGGAAGCTACAGGAAAGCATTTTTCAAGCCTGCTTACAAAGAGCAGAAAACCAATTATTTTTTTCTCTGCAAACTCTATCCCTTTCCTGTTACATCTCTGCACTCTCATCTTGCTTCTCATTTCAAATTTCCTGTTTCCCACAGCTCCACAACTGCCTTCCAGTCGTTTCCCCTTAATCTCAATCACTTTGTTTCCAGCTCCTTTTTTAGTCCTCAAAAGGCTTCTAACACTGCAGTCTTCAGGTCCCACTGGCAGGACAGGTGAGGGCCTCACTAAAACGTCCAGAGGGCAGCCTCAGCCCCAGTGCCACGCAGCGACCAGGGAGGAGAGGCGTGCCTTAGCGTGGCTTGCTGAGTGGACAGAAGTGGCTGCGTCCCCAAGATTCAGCTCAGGACTCCTTGCAAGGAAATGCACTCATAGTCATTCCTATTTCTGTAAAATCTGCTAAATTATTACATCTTTTTTTTATTTTCTTATGAGACCCTCAGAGTTACACAGACTTCAGGTTCCAAACTACACCACGCCTGGTGTGGATGAAAAGCTCCTTCTTATCTAGCCCATAACACCCTGCTTGGGCTCAAGTGGAGATAACCAATGAGTCAACAAATGGGCGGTGGCGATGGTAGTTTCCAGACACCTGGTTCAAGGTATGATGTGGAGGACACAGAAAAAGATAATGCTTCAAGTACCCTCCTTACCTGGATAATCCTAAATTTGGACCCCAACAACAGATTTTGAATTAATAACAAAAGCCTTAAAAGGAGTTTTTCACATGACTGAAATTCTAGAGAGCCACTATATTTGAGGATTTTTCAGTACCAAATCCCCTCCCAAGCCTGGAAAAAAGGGCAAAGGAGCTAAATAACCCAGGACAGTCATTCTTGACCTTAAACCCACTGGCACTTGCCTTGAGGGATGGGTCAAGGGCAGCTCTGAGTCCCACCCCCCGAGTATCTGAGTCTGCAGGTCTAGGGTGGGGCCCCAGCAGATCCGCCCCATCTCAGGAGGTTGTGCGCTGGGTGAACAGGGCAGGTTGCCCACTGTGGCTCTAGCCCTGTGACCTTGACGCAGAAAGATGTTCATTTAGAGAAGACGTGAACTACTACGAGGAGGCAGAACAGTGAGGGGGTCGCTGGAACTCTAGGTCTCAGACATGCAGGTGGTGTCTAATCCAAGGCACTGGCCAGGGTGTGGCCGGCCACGATTCCTTCCCCGGAAACGGAGCTGCAGGCGGGTCTCCGAGGATCTCGAGAGGGCAAAGGCACATGGGTTCGGCTGGCCCAGGAGTCGCAACCCGTTTGGGGTTCCAGGCGGACGGGCGCAGCATCCGACATGGGAGGGGGCCCCACGCCCTCGCCTGAGTGCAGGGTAGGGGTCTCGGCACACAAAGCGGACCCCGGGCGTGGGAGGATGGAACTAGAGCGGTTCAGGCGAGCAGAACGAAAGCGCATCGGGATTACAGCGACTTCGGGTCGTGGCAGCGGAAACCAGTGGAGACAGGGCGCCACTCACTAGGTGATTCTTGATTACAAGTTGGGGTGCGTGGAGGAAAGCGAGAGGGGGTGCTCCAGCCTGGCGGAACGGGCCGGAGGAGGAATGCGGCTCCCCCGGGCACCCTCCCGCATTCGGGGCTCCAAGCTGGGATGCCGCGCCCCCCGTCCGCCCGCGGGGTCCCCGCTGCGCCCCCTCCCTGGAGACCCCACCCCGCCCGGCCGCAAGAAATGGCGGGACGCGCGGCGGGCGCGGGAAGCGAGGGCTGCGGGCCGGCGGCCGCGCCCAGCCGGGCGGCGGGCTCGCCCCGGGCCCGAGGGGGCTGCCGCCGGGCCGCCCACCCCTCCCCTACGCCGGGCTCCCGGCGCGCTCACCGCCTTCATGGCGGAGGCCATGTCGTCGTAGCGCTCCGCCTGCTCGGCCAGCCGCGCCCGCTGCAGCAGCTGCTCGCGGTCCCCCATGTCGCTGAGCCCGGCCTCGCCTCGCTTCCCGCTCCGCTCGCTCGCCCGCGCGTCCGCTCCGGTCGCCGCGGAGGCCGCCGCCGCGCACGCGCACTGGCTTGCCGGCCGGCCGAGGCTGCAGGCAGCAGGCAGCGCCGCTCGCCCTCTCGCTGGCTCGCCCGGCGCTCTGTGGCTCGCGCCGCGGACGCCGCCGAGGGAGGACAGGCGGCCGCGCGGGGGGGGATGGGAGGACGCGAGGACGCCTGCGCAGTGGGAGCGGCCGGGCCGGGCGGCGCGGGGCGGCGCGAGTGGGAGGGGGGGAAGGGCGGCCCGGCCCTAACGGTCTATTTCAAGGTGACGTCACCTTCTATAAATAGCTGCGGCCACCGCCCCGCCCCGGAGTCGCGCAGGCGCCGTGCGAGTGCTGCATTTTACCGCCGCAGAGGTGGAGGTGCGAGAGGGGAGACCCGGGGTGGCCGCGCACTGTCACGGCCCCAGCCAGAAAGGCGGCTCGGAGTTCAGGACAGACGCCTGGCTTGAGGAGGGACCCCAGAGCAAATCCACTTGGTGCTTGGGAGAGCCAGGAGACCGCGTGCCCGCGGGGCGGGCGGCACAGGCTCGCGCCCGCCCGGCCTGGCGGCTGGGCTTCTGTGGGCCACACCCTGCGCTTGGGTCCGCGCGGGCCGGCCGGGGTGGGGTCCAGGATTCCGGGACAGCCCCACGCACTTTCACTCACGGGGTCCCCGCCCTGGGCGGTGGCCTTGTCCCTTCCACACAGGAGGAGGGACTGAGAGGCCGCGCTGGAACGGGCGACTCGCACGCCTGCTGGAGCTGGCCTGGCGCTGTAGGCCCTTGCAGGCACGGCGCTGTTTGATGCTCACAACCCCGCCCCCGTGGGCGCTGCTGGCCTCCCCATCGTTCAAAGCCAGAATAGTGACGTGCTCAAGGTTACACCGCCTGTAAGTGGTGGCACGATTCCCCTGTGGGAAAGAGGAGAGGACCAGCTGTTCACTGAGCCCAGTCCTGGCGTTCCACGCCAAGGACCCCTGGTGCCAGGCTCTGGGCAAGGGAGGAAAATCCCAGTGACTGAAGCCTGGCCAGACTTAGGAAAACATGCCAAGGGAGGTGCAGGAAAGGGGAGGGGCCTTTTGCTTGCTGAGGATCTCACTGAGTGCCTACTGCATGCTCAGCGTTGAGGAAAGGAGTAGCTGCGGAGTAGGATACAGTGCTTGCCTCTGAGAATCAGAGACCTAAGTACTCAGGAGCAGGTGGGCCACATGTTGAAGGAGGTGAGTCAGGGAAAAGGTCTTAGGGAGTGGGGTCCCAGCAAGGGCGAGGGCTTGGCAGTGAGGAGAGAGGCCTGGCAGTGGGACCTGAGGCTGAATAGAACAAGATCATGGAGTGTTTTCAATGCCAGACTGAAGATCTGAGGCTTTACCCTTGGGTGATTGAGAAGTACCAGAGGCATGGAAGAGAGATTTTGGGTCCAGATTCTTGCTCTGCAGAGTCAGATGCATTAGAATGGAGAGGAAGGGGACTTCCCTGGTGGTCCAGTGATTGGGACACCACGCTCTTGTTGCTGGGGCCAGAGTTCCATCCCTGGTCAGAGAACTAGATCCCACATGCCACAACTAAGACCTCGCGCAGCCAATAAATATTTTTTAAAAGGTGGGAGGGCCTCCCTGGTGGCTCAGTGTAAGGAATGCATCTGCCAGTGCAGGAAACATGGGTTCCATGCCTGGTCCTGGAAGACCCCACATGCCATAGAGCCAGCTAAGCCTGTGGGCCACAGCTCTTGAGCTTGTGGTCTGGAGCCTGGGAATTGCAGCTGCTGAGCCCATGTGCCCTAGAGCCTGTGGTGGAAACAAGAGAAGCCACTGCGATGAGAAGCCACTGCGATGAGAAGCCCACACACTGCGCCTGGAGGGCAGCCCGCTCACCAAAACTAGAGAAGGGCCGGAGCAGCACCGAGGACCCAGTGCCGTCAAAACAGAACTCAGTTTTAAAAATTACTTAAAAAGAAGGGAGAGAGAGGGACCGTAGAGTGGGCCTTTTCTGGGCCTCAGTTTACCACCTGTGGAACTAGACTGGAACTGTTTAAAGTACTGTAGAATAGGAGAAATCCTGCAATGTCAGAGCTGGCAGGACCCTCAGATTCACCACTGTCTGACCGCTTCTCCTGCATCAGGGGAGAGTGAAGTCTCGGGGAGGAGGGGCTGGCCCCGGTTTGCACAGCCAGCAGAGCAGGGCCCCCACGCTAGGTCTCCTGCCTCCTGGGCTGCCTGCTTCCTGCTGTGACGCTGCAGTGAGGACCCGTGATGCAGCATTGAGTGTATGTCTGGAAGGAAGCCCCCACCCCAGGCTTCTCCATGCTTTGAAGAGTCGCCTTTGCTAACTACAAATGGAATCAAGGTTAAACCAGGCTGATCTTTCCCCTAGTGAATATCTTTAAAGTGTGTGATGAGTGACTGTCAATTGCTCAGTTGTGCCTGACTCTTTGTGACCCCATGGACTGTAGCTCCTTAGACTCCTCTGTCCCTGGAATTCTCCAACCAAGAGTAGTGGAGTGGTTTGCTATTCCCTTCTTCAGGGGGTCTTCCGAACCCAGGGATCGAACCTGGTCCTCCTGCATTGCAGGCAGATTCTTTACTGTCTGAGCCACCATGGAAGCCCAGAGAGTAATAGATACTAATTTATCGTACATCGTGGGCCCCAAGAGGATGGGTTCCTATGAGAGGTAGGAGGAGGGCAAGCGCTGAGGGGTGCTTCCATAGTTCCTTCCAGTCCTTAGACGGATTTGAGCCCTTCTGGCTTCTGATCAGGTTGGACTGAGAGTGATTTCAAAACAGTGAAAATCAGGTAGACTGGGGCATTCTAACTAACTGATGTTGACATTCATACATGTCAAATGGGGGACACTGGTTCTCCCATAAGGCTTTTTTCTTTACTTCTCACAAAACATCACTGTTTCCACCTCCCACCCACCCCTCAATCCAGGGTACTCTGGCTCCTCCACCTAGTCGGCCCTGGCTGTGGCCGCCAGGCCAAGGCCTCTGCACAGTCCTCCCCTTCCTGGCCCCCTTTTCTGCACTTGGCTCGGCTGCTCACCCCTCCTTAGCAGGCTCTCCTCTTAGCTCTCATGGCCCTGCCTCTCCTGGCTCCTCTATACTGCTCCAGCTGCCCCGCCTCTGTCTCCCGTGTGGGCGCGTCTTCTCAGCCTACACAGAAATGCTAGGGCTTCTCAGAGCTCTGCCCAGGCCCTCTGCCTTATCTCGGGTGACTTCATCCACACCCGCTCTTGAAGGGAACTTCTACCCGATTGCCAGCACTGGGCCAGGGGCTTTGCAGAGATGGGTATATCTTTTCCCTCAAGATAGTCCCTGTAAGGTCAGTAGGACCTCCATCCCTATCTAACAGATGAGGAAATTGGCTTGAAGATATTCCATGACTTGAATAAAATCACACAGCTGGTAGTCAACAGACCCAGGATTCAAGCTCAAATCTATCCACCTCCTGGGCCTGATGGGCCCACGATGTCTTGAGGTGTAGCTGAGAAGGGGTCAAGGTGTGACTCCCCTTTTAGCGGTCACTCGGATTGTGAAAAGCACGCATAAGCCTCCCTCTTGTAGCCTACACACTTAGCAGCATCCATCTCCTTCACCCTCAGGGGAGAGCTGCCTGCTCCCTAAAGTCTTATAAACAGAGACCAAGATGACCACCTTAGACAGGTCACCTACTCCCAGAGCTCGAAGTCCCATCAAGCAACATTGCTTTTGAGCAATTTCCAAGAGGGCCGCTGAACCTGGGGATGGGGGCTGATGATCACGGTCAGACACACTGTGTGGCCCCTCAAGCTCGGAGCAGGTGCCCAGAGCAGGGGCCAAGTACGCTGCATCCTTACCTAGCAGGATCTCAGCCCGGGAACACAGCAACACTCTCCCCACCACTACGTGTGTGTGACGGAGATCTGGAGATCTGGGCTTGGGTCTGCTCTGCCGGTTACCAGATGAGCACCCTTGGAAAAGCCACCTGTCAGGAGAACTGACCACCCTGTTTCTTAGGTTTGGGGATCAGCAAGAGCAAGTTCCCACCCCGCCTGCACCAGCCATCACAGCTGTAGAAAATCCATGCCGTGCCCCACCCTGAGTCAGTGGTAACGACTGTTTCTCACGCGGGACTGGATTTCCAAAGCATCACCAGAACCCTCCGCCGGAGCCCGGTGAATAGGTGACCCAGAAAAGGCACGCCCTGCTTTCATTTTTTTTCCCCCGCTCTGGGACACTCAGCTCCCTGTGAAGTCTAGACACCAAGGGACGTGTTACAAAGAAGCCCTAGTATTGTTCTGGAGAGACAGCGTTCACACCGTCGGCATGGTTACCAGCTTGAGCAGGGGGGGCCGCCCGCCCACAGATTCGTGTCACCTAGATAGAATTTTCAATTTTATTTTTCTCCCAAATGCAAGCCTCCTGCCGCTTGAGTGACCTGGCCGATTCCTAGCCAGGGATGATATCACCACCAGAAGCAGCAGCAGCAGCTCTCACTGTTAATTGCGGGCTCTCTGCCTGCCTTGAGGATAAACACTTGACCCCCCTGGACCAGCTCCTCAAGTCCTCACATCATATGCATGAGGAAAAGGAGACCTGGAGCAGTGAGGTGCTTGCTCAGTGGTCAAGGCGGTCACCCCCAGCCTCCTTGCCCACGCCCACTCTCTGCCAACTGGCCAGGCCCTTTTGCAGATACCAACTTTCACCCGCTGTGTCTAAGGTCAGATTTTAGGATCTGAGCGCACAGATTTCAGGATCAGCCAGAGTATCCTGCTGCCCTTTGAAAGCCCTCTTTGGGAGCAGATCGGCTTCCACGGCAGCTTTTGGCATGAAGAAGTGCGAAAATGTCCTGGTAGCCGCAGTCTGGGAGCTGGTGGAGAGCTTGAAGCCCCGTTCTCAGCAACCCCCATCTCCTCCCCCCGCAAGCTTGTTCAGCGGAGCTTGGCTCTGGGGAGGAAGGCCAAGCTGTCGCCTATAGAATCATAGTTAAAAGGAGAGCGAAAAAGGCTTCTGCTTCAGTTCCACAGATGGTCAAGGAGCTTGTGTTTCTTAGCCAGAATTTTCTAGATCCTTTGGCTGGAACCATCTGGCTAATTGCCTTCTGTGTGGTTCTCAGGAGGTGGGCCCAGGTGGGAGAGGCTGTGGTGGTCCAGGGAAAGCTGGAGTGCGGTGACTTCCCTTCTCAGAGCCTTGGACTTCCTGGCTATGAAATGGGAGGCTGTGCCGGCAGAGGCAGAGTTCTGTCTGTTTTTCAGCTCTGAAGGTCTAGGGCGTGACACCACTGGAAGTCCATAAATGACATGGCAGCTCAAGAAGATGAAGCAATGATGCCTCAAAGGCCCAGTCTGGCCCACATCCACACAGGGAGTGGAAGAGGGTAGCAGGACCTGCTCCTCGGCAGGCCGTGGGCAGCGGGGGGCCAGTCAGCTCCCACTCAGTCGAGGTAAGGACAGGGTTGTTCAGTCAGTAAGTCGTGTCCAACTCTCTGGGACTCTGCGGACTGCAGCACACCAGGCTCCCCTGTCCTCCACTATCTCCTGAAGTTTGCTCAAACTCATGTCCATTGAGTTGGTGATGTTATCTAACCAGCTCATCCTCTGCCATCCCCTTCTCCTTTTGCCTTTGATCTTCCCCAGCATCAGGGTCTTTTCCAGCGAGTCGGTTCTTTGCATCAGGTGGCCAAAGTATTGGAGCTTCAGCTTCAGCAACAGTCCTTCCAATGAATATTCAGATTTCGTTTCCTTTAGGATTGACTGATTTGATCTCCTTGCAGTCCAAGAGACTCTCAAGAGTCTTCTCCAGCACCATAATTCGAAAGCATGAATTCTTCGGCACTCAGCCTTTTTTATGGTCCAGCTCTCACATCCGTTCATGACTACTGGAGAAACATGAAGTTTCGGTATTTCCGTTCCGATTTTACAGAGGAAGAAGCCGAGGCCCAGGAGGTTAAGATTGTCCCGCTGCAGCACAGGGAGCAGGGGGTGGGAACCCGGATCCTGACCCACTCCACCACCGTCGCCATCCTTCCCGTGCCTGCCCTAGCCTTGTGAGCACCTGAAAAGTTCTTTCGGTTGTTGAGCTGCGCACGTAACTATCATTAACTGCTGCTTGAACCATAACCTTGGAAGTGAGGGTGAGAGCTGATAAGTTTCTACCAAGGTTCTCTGCCAGGCAACTGTGCTCAAAAACAGCTTTTCCTCCTCAGTATGTTAGTAGGAGGCAAGCAGGTTGCTGCAGCCTTCTGGCTGCTTCCAGACAACAGTGGTGGGCTGGCCCCGACTCGGGAGACAAAGGGATCTAGAATCGCCAAAGCCAGGGGAGAAGCCTGGCTCTAGGGGGCTGGTCTCCGCGGATGGCCCTGAGTGGCCACTGGGGTCATGGGCAGGAAGGACGTTTTCACCCTTAAAAGGTGCAGACCCCTCTGCCAGGCCCTCTGTGACCCGGCCCTGGCCCACCTTTCCAAGCTACTACCTACTGTATGGACATCCTAAGAGCACTGAGTTCACAGGCCCCGCCTGCAAGTTTCTGCCGACTTTCCCATTCTTCCACCTCTTCCTCTAAGTCTTTAATACTCAGCTGAAAGCTCACCTCCTCTCACGATCTTTCCCAGGTCTCCACCAAGAAGCACTCTCTCCTTCCACTCACTCCCACCACGACTCTGATACCCACCACCTGCATGGACTTCTCTTGGTAGGACTGGTATTTCCTGGCCAGCTACTAGGCATCAAGCCCTGTGTTATGCAATTTAATCTTGTTTAATCCTCATGACAACTGTGATGTGGGAGCATCCTCTTGTACCCATTTAAACAGATGAGGAAATGGAAGCTCTCATACCCAAGGTCATGGAGCTAATGGGGGCAGAGTCAGGATATGAACCCAGGCCTTTCTGACTACGAAGTTCACGCTTGTTGTCACTTTTACCAGCTGCTTCCTAAAGGAAGTTGGCATTTCCTGCATAAAAAGTAAACACCAGAGGACAAGCCTGCATTTCATTTCGTTCACCATCTAGGGGTCCGGAGTGCCGCTCTTCATGAATGCTCAGGCAAACCTGAGCACACCTTGTGCCTACTGCAGAAATGCCCCATGCAAAGAATCACCGTGCAACGCAGGGACGAGGGATCGACTCCCGGATCAGGGGACTAAAATCCCACATGCCACAGGGCAACTAGCTCGTGTGCTGCAACTCCTGGGCCCAAACGCACCAGCTGGGCGGTCTGTGTGCCACGCAACGGAAGGCCGCACGCGCCGCAGCTAAGACCTGACACGGCCAGATAAGTAAATTTTTTTTTTTTTTTAAGAAATGTCTCCACCAAGATCCCTCTTTGTAAGTGACCAAGATCTTCCAGGAGGGGAATGTGCTTTACACTGGCTGACAGCTGATTGGCAGCCTCGTGGAAGATAAGACAGGAGGGAGCTGAGGGAGGAAGGCAAGATCGCAGGGCCCAGGAGGGGGCTGGGATGAGGAGGAGGTGGTCTCTCGGTTGAATGTGGCCACCTTGCAGTAACTTGGGGTATAAGATCCGGTGTTGCCTGATGGGGCCTCAAGTCCCAGCTCTTCTGCAGTAGCTGGAGTAGCCTGGACAAATCGTTGCACCTCTCCGAGCTTCAGCTTCCTTGTCTGTAAAGTGGGCTTGTTGCTCCCCTGGCCCCCGATGCCAGGAGGAACACGGGTGAGGAAGAGAGTGGGTGCTGCTGGAGGACCAGCCCAGAGCGAAATGCCCTCCTCGTGGAACCTCTGGGCCCTGCAAGCCTGGCGAGCAGTCCAGAACTCACTGAATCACAGATTCATAATAGTGGGCCAGCAGTTAAGACTCTGAGCTCCTGATATAGGGGCGCCGAGCCGTGGTGCTGGAGAAGACACTTGAGAGTCCCTTGGACAGCAAGGAGATCAAACCAGTCCATCCTAAAGGAACTCATCCCCGAATAGCCATTGGTACGACTGATGCTGAAGTTGAAGCTCCAGTACTTTGGCCACGCGATGTGAAGAGCTGACTCATTGGAAAAGACCCTGATGCTGGAAAGATAGAGGGCAGGAAGAGAAGGGGACAACAGAGGATGAGATGTTAGATGGCATCATTTTTTTTTTTTTTTTAAGAAATGTCTCCACCAAGATCCCTCTTTGTAAGTGACCAAGATCTTCCAGGAGGGGAATGTGCTTTACACTGGCTGACAGCTGATTGGCAGCCTCGTGGAAGATAAGACAGGAGGGAGCTGAGGGAGGAAGGCAAGATCGCAGGGCCCAGGAGGGGGCTGGGGTGAGGAGGAGGTGGTCTCTCGGTTGAATGTGGCCACCTTGCAGTAACTTGGGGTATAAGATCCGGTGTTGCCTGATGGGGCCTCAAGTCCCAGCTCTTCTGCAGTAGCTGGAGTAGCCTGGACAAATCGTTGCACCTCTCCGAGCTTCAGCTTCCTTGTCTGTAAAGTGGGCTTGTTGCTCCCCTGGCCCCCGATGCCAGGAGGAACACGGGTGAGGAAGAGAGTGGGTGCTGCCGGAGGACCAGCCCAGAGCGAAATGCCCTCCTCGTGGAACCTCTGGGCCCTGCAAGCCTGGCGAGCAGTCCAGAACTCACTGAATCACAGATTCATAATAGTGGGCCAGCAGTTAAGACTCTGAGCTCCTGATATAGGGGCGCCGAGCCGTGGTGCTGGAGAAGACACTTGAGAGTCCCTTGGACAGCAAGGAGATCAAACCAGTCCATCCTAAAGGAACTCATCCCCGAATAGCCATTGGTACGACTGATGCTGAAGTTGAAGCTCCAGTACTTTGGCCACGCGATGTGAAGAGCTGACTCATTGGAAAAGACCCTGATGCTGGAAAGATAGAGGGCAGGAAGAGAAGGGGACAACAGAGGATGAGATGTTAGATGGCATCATCGACTCAACGGACATGAGTTTGAGCAAATTCCAGGAGAGAGTTAAGGACGGGGAAGCTTGGCATGCTGCAGTCCATGGGTCGCAAAGAGTCAGACATAACTTAGCGACTGAACAGCAACAGGGGACTATATCCTACCTGCCGAAATGAGGACCTGGCACAGCCAGATAAATATTTGATTTTTCACTATTTTTCTGACCAGGTATTGAACCTGGGCCCCCTGCATTGGGCGCGCAGAGTCTTAGCCACTGGACCACCAGAGAAATCCCTAAGTAAATGCATATTTTTTTAAATAAGGATCTTAGAGACAACTGAGGCTGGCTTTCCTACTCTGAGACCACACTGCACAATGGGCTGTTAGCCAGCTCTGCCAGCAGATGAACCTGGCTCCAAGTCCAGCCCCCACTTGCTCTGTGGCCTGGCTCCTCATCTTTAACCAGAAATTAAAAATAATTCCTTTGCCACAGCTCTGTTGTGAGGATCAGAGACCCAGGCTGGTGTTAGTGTTAACTATGGGAAACTGAAGCTCAGAGAGGGAAGGAAATTCACTCACAGTCACACAGCAGATTCCCAGCAGAGCAAGGCCTAGGCCCTGCCCCCCACCCCAAAGTCAAGGCCTGGGCTTGTCCTTGGGCAGCTGTAGCCTTAACCTCAAAGAGACTGAGGAATTCACGCTGAGATCTCTCGTGGGATTCTGAGTCTCGTTGAGCTGAGACCCCAGCTGGGTTGCCTGTGGCTGGAAAATGTCAGAGAGCCCAAGTCAGAGCCTGGGGTCTCATATCCAGCTGGGCTCTGATCTGCAATATTACCAGGGCTTGTGATGTCACCCCTCTGAGCCTCAGTTTCTGTGCTCCCTGAATCAGGGTAAGGATCCCTGACAGGGTGAGGAATTCTATGAAAGCCCAGAGCTATTTTCATAACAGCTACTCCTGAGTTCTCGCTGGGCATCAAACCCTCTGCTGTCATTAGCTGTGGCTTCCTAGAGTCCTCGTAGCAGCTGGTACAGTGGAAACCCAGCTGCAGGTAAATGACTGAGGAGGGATAGAACTCGGGTCTGAGATCTGATCCTAGTCCTTCTTGCTAAAACCCTCACTCGTCCTCTTTTCAGACCTAACTTGGGCTCCTTCTTCAGGTTTAGCTTAATCCTAGTTTCCTCTGGGAGGATCCCTTGGTCACAGGCAGGCTAGGGTGGGCGCCTGCCCTGGCTCACAGCACTGGGTCTACCGTTCTGTGTTAAGACAGTTTCTCCCTCTCCACCACCAGACAAGAATGTTCCATGATGAAGGACCTTGTCACCCTCATGACTGCATCCCCAGAGCCTAGACCTGTGCTTGGCATACTTGTTGTTCAGTCACTAAGGTGTGTCCGACTCTTTTGCGACCCCATGGACTGCAGTATGCCAGGCTTCCCTGTCCTCCACCAACTCCTGGAGTCCATTGAGTCAGTGATGCTATCTAACCGTCTCATCTGTTGTACATGGTTGGCATACAGCAGGTGCTCAATAAATATCTAGCGAATGACTGAACGCATCATGCCAGCATCAGGATGCCACCGGGGCCCCGAGGGAGCCGGAGAGATGGGAGGAAAGCTTCTGGACTCCTGCCACATCTTACATTAGCGGCATCTTCTCCAACAGCCGGCCCCCAGGGACACCATCTGAGTCGGCTGAATTCCGGGCACCGCTTCACCTTGGAAAGGAGGCCACAGCTCTCTAGAGCAGCCCGGTAACTGACGTCACAGCAGTGCCGGGAGCGGCCCCGTTAATATTTAATGAAGACTCCACTGCGGCAGAGCTGCAGGCCAGGAGGGCTGCGGGGCCATGCTGAGTCCCCACAGGGTCGCGAGGAGGGCACAGATGGTAAAGTTTCCTAAACCGAAAGGCCCCCCAGCAGATGAGCATCACAGCAACGAGTTTGAGTCCCCCGGCTTAACTCAGAAAGAACCAGGGTATCACGTGCCTGCCGTGGGACAAGGAGACTGCTGACCAAGCCCCGGCGGTGAATGTAGGGGGATTAGGGGCTCCCGGGACGTTTCCTGGAGGCGGTGGGAGGACGGCGCCCTGGCGCCGAGCGGTCCCAGACTCCACCCCAGCTTTGCCTTGCACAGCTGGGCAGCAGCTGCACCACTGAGCCTCAGTTCTCTGATCTGTGCAATGGGAATCATAATACCCTCCCCGAGAAGCTTTCCTGAGAATTAATGGAGACGAATGCTGTAGATCGAGAAGTTGCCAGTGGTTCAGTCAGTAAAGAATCCGACTGCAATGCAGGAGACACGGGTTTGATCCTTGGGTCGGAACGACCCTCTGGAGAAGGAAATGACAACCCACTCCTGTATTCTTGCCTAGAAAATCCCACGGACAGGGGAGCCTGGAGGGCTTACAGTCCAGGAGGTCACTATGAGTGAGACACGACCGAGAGTCTAAACCACCAGCAGTGATGAAGAGGACCCAGCCCAGCACACTGAGGGCCTCAGCAGACACTGAGGGCCTTTTCCCAAACCAGGTGAGGGGGTGTTTCATGCATTCATCGGCTGGAGTGATGCGGGAAGGGAAGAAAGAGCAAGGGGGCGAGGGAGGGGAACTTGGAGCCCGCTGTCTCGGGTTTGAACTTGTCACCATGGTGGGGCAGCGTCCCAGAGGGACGTCAGATGGAGGATGGACAGAGAGCCCAGGGTGGCAGGAACAGAAGGGCCCTTGTGACCCGTCTCTTGTGATTATCTATCTGACCTCTTCACTCGACAGAAGAGGCTGCCGAGGAGGGAGCAGACCAGCCCGGAGGCTCACACGGCAGAGCCGGGGTCTGACCTGGCCTTTGGTCACCCAGCTGAGACAGCATCAGCTGAGGGACTTACCCAGGGCCACCCGCACGGAGGCAGGTGACGCAGCGAGAGGCCCTGTTCCCTGTCCTCTGCGTCTCCGGCCTGGACAAAGCAGGGCCTCATCATCCCGCCCCCTTCCCGGTCTCCCTTCAGTGTGTTTTCCCACAAATCCTGGAAGTTTCACAAAATGTAAATCCAACCATGTCATCCCCTGCGTAAAACCCCTCTGTGGGCCCAAACTCAGGGTTGCCAGAGAGGATGCAGGAGGCCCCATTAAAACTGAATTTCAAATCAACAAGCAATGGTTTTTAGTATAAGAATGTTCCACATATTGCGTGCCTATAATTATACTTAAAAATGTATTTGTTGTTTATCTGAAACTCAAAGTTCACAGGACAGCCTGTATTTTTTCTTTTTTCTTTTTGTGCTAAGCCTGGCAATCCTATGCAGACTACCTTCAGGAAGAGGCTGGAGCCTTTGAACTGGCCTCCAAGGCCCACTTTGACCCCATTCGTGCTTAGCCACTCAGTTGTGACTCTTTGAGACCCCATGGACTGTCACCCACCAAGCGCCTCTGTCCATGGGATTTTCCCAGGTCAGAATACTGGCCATTTCCTTCTCCAGGGGATCTCGCTGACCCAGGAATCAAACCAGGGTCTCCTGCATTGCAGACGGATTCTTCACCAGCTGAGCCACCGGGGAAGCCCCGTAAGCTCCTCCTGTCCCCTCTCTGCTTCAGACACAGCTCTCTGCCTTTACCGGACAATCCCCGGCTCTCCCTCCCTCTGGCCTTTGCAGCTGCTGTTCTTCCGCTGGAACCATCTCGGTGTTTCCACGCCCCTGCTGCCCCACTGTGCTTGACCTGACATCCTTCAGGCCTCCAAAGAATCGTTGCTTCCTCCTGGAAGACTTCCTGGCTCTCCAGGCTCGGGTGGTACTTCCTCTGGGCTCCCACCGCGCCTGGGCAGGTCCCCCTCTGTCCTGGTGCCTTGACGCAGAGTAGGCGTTCAGCAGACATTTGTTGCAGTGGATTGCTAAATCCCACAGCCCCTCACACTTCACCTATCAACGGTTTCCCCTTCTTTATCCAAATTCTTTGAGCTCAGATATCACCTCCTCAGAGAGGCATTTCCTGGCCATCCTGGCTGAGACAGGAAACACAAACCCCGTGTCCCAGCCAGCCACTCCCTCTCCTGTTACCCTGTCTCATCCAGTCCACAAGTCCTCAGGGGTTTTTTTTTTTTTTGGCCGTGACTTGTGGCATGTGGGATCCTAACTCCCTGATCAAGGATCGAACTCACGTCCCCTGCATTGCGAGCACAGAGCCTTAACCACTGGACTGCCAGGGAAATCTGTCATTCACAACATTTACTGCTGCCGGAAATCGTGCCTTATTCATTTGTGGTCCATCGTCCATCTCCTCCACCAGGCAGCAGCTTCCCTGAGGGCAGGGCTACAGGGGCACGTTCCTGTCCGTCTCCCTAGCTCCTGTGGCATGTCTGGCCCAGGGAGGACGCTGCAGGCTTGCTGATGGCAACTCCTGAGCCTGCCCCTTACTGGTGTGGCACCTGGGGCACAGAGTGATGGGCGTGAGCTCCCGCCTTCTGGGTCCTCCAGTATCCTCACCCTTGGGAGGGCAGGAGGGCAGGCCAGGTGGCTGGGCTGTGTTTCAGGGGCAAGAGCTTCAGGGAGCCCGAGCTGGGCAGGAAGGAAAGAAATCTGCCAAAGCATTCGTTTTCAGCTGGGGCTGAGATTCAGAGCAAGGACACCACGGGGTTTTTCCTTCCTCCAAGTTGATGGCTGAGTACCAGCCGACCAGCACATCCTCCTGAAGGGTCTCAAAGCTGAGACCCTAGGCCACAGGAGACAGTGTTGGGGGCACTGGGTCACTCCTCAGGGGCCAAGGATTTCTAAATCCCTAACACAAAGTAGATCCTCTGAGCCTGCCTTCTCCAGCACTGAAAAGGTCCAGCCACTGCCTCCACTGTGGGAAATGCACACCCCAGAGCAACAGCATCTGCTCTCCGATGCCTCATGGAGCTGCTGTTCTGCATCCTGTGGGGGCAGAGAGCCCATCACACGTTCAAGTCAGCCCGCTTTCGAGTCAGGTGGCCTCCTGTCGGAAGTGTGACCGCACCGTCACCTGTGTGACCTTGGCATGCAGGCTGACCTTCCTTGGAGCCAGCCTCTGCATCTGTAAACAGTGGACAGTGAAGACCCAAGGCTGCACTGAAGAGCCAGGCAGGCCCTCAGCTCAGATTCAAGTGCAGAGCAGCATGAAACTGTGATATTTATGAATGTATCTTCTTGCGTCCATGTAGCAGGGTGGACAACAAGGTTTGCAGTGAAACAAGGACCCTTCCTGGGAACTGAAGCCACATTTAAGAGTTGCCTGGCAGGGACTGGAGTTTTGATGTGAAACTCTTGGTCCATGTTAGAGACATTGATTCTATTCAGCAACTGTTCTCTAAACAGATGAGAGAACCCCTCGGAGCATCCCTTCAGCCCTCCTGGGGGCCCCTGGTATGGATAAGCCAATGGTTTGGGGGTAGACCTCTGACAAGGATTCAAGAGGCCTGGGTTGGAGGGCCAGCCCTGGCATGAATATGCTGTGTGACGTGGAACAAATTGTTTGCCCTCTCTGGGTTCTGGTGTCCTCATCTGTAAGACTGGTCATTCCTCCCTGACTTACCAAATTCACACAGTTATTGGGAGGATCAGAGGTTTGTTGGGGGAGTGTTTAGGCGAGCATCAGCTGTTTGATGAATTAAAGGATTGCTATTAAAACTGAAAACACTATGGGAAATTGCTGTACCTTCAGCTCTGTGCCTTTGCTATGAAACTAAAAGTGCTCTGAAAAACAAAGCCTATTAAAAAAAAAAAGGACCCCTAGATTTTCGACCAAAGACTCTCTAAAGCCTTTATTTAAGCCAAGCAATATAATGAGGGTTCAAGTTCTAACTTGTAACTTGTGTGACTTTGGGCAAATGAATTAACTGCTGGCCCTGCTAGAGGTTTGATTTTTCCTTCTGTGGAGACAGTAGCCCTGGGGCAAAAGAAGGATTGGGAACGTGCTGCAAGACACAGGATAGATGAGACGAGGAGAAGCTCAGCAGCCTCCCAACGCCCTGGGCGACCAAGAACTGACCCACCTGACTTTGAGCTGAGGTGGGGCTACCTGTTCCAGTTTGCATCCCCTGCAAGCAGCCCTCTGGATCTCAGCCCCACCCCAGGTAGAGAGTGACTCAAGTTGTTCTGCAGAGACTGGTCCCTCTGCCCCTGTTGCCATGGCGCTGCAGCACCAGCCTGGCCAATCAGGAAGGAGACGTGTATCTGAGCCTCTGTTGCTAAAGCCAGAGCAGGACACCCAGCCAATGGGAAGGGCGGCAGAGTGGAGCCACCATGGAAACCTCAGCCCTGAGATTCCAACCGGGTTTTTGTCTCTATATCTTGTATGCGGGGGTGGGGGTGGGGGGTAGGCTGGGTTTTCTGAATTCCTTTTTTGCAGAGAGCATCCTGCACCCTGGGGAGGACACCCAGGAGTCAAGGCAGGGGTGCATGACAAGAAGACATCTTCAGCGAGTCAGAAAGGACCCCAGCTTAGCAGGACACAGCTTCAGACGTCCCCCATCACTCTTCCCCCAGATGCTCAGCATCACCTGTGTCTGTGATCTTAGCTTATCCTCACGGCTCTGCCTAGCCCCATCTGTCCTAAGAAACAGTGGCAGGTTCCACCCCCAAAGTGGTGGAGGAGAGAGAAAAGGATCAGTCAGACACAAGCACTGCCCCTCTGTAAAATCAGAGGATGGGGCAAGCAGGCTCTGCGAGTCCTCTGAGCTCACATGCTAGACTCAATACTGATTTTTTTCTTTTTGTTTTGTAAATATCTATGTATTTGGCTGCACTGGATCCTAGGTGCAGCATGTGGGCTCAGTATGCAGGATCAGCCTTCGGTGCAAACTCTTAGTTGAGGCACGTGGGATCTCGTTCCCTGGGCAGAGATTGAACCCGGGGCCCCCTGCATTGGAAGCACATAGTCCTAGCCATTGACCACCAGGGAAGTCCCCTTGGTGCTGTTTTAACCTTCAGGCTCTAGATAAAGGGGATCTACAAGGAATAACTTTCCAAGGGGGAGCCCTGTAAATAATGCCAGTGGACACAAGTAAGACTCAGGTTGCTTTATGCCCTTAGAACGCCATACGCCTCAACTAAGAGTTTGCACCGAGTGCTGATCCTGTCCATTGTAGAGCCGAAGCCCACAGAGGTGAAGCTGCCCCCTCAGGTCACACAGCTGCCCTGATGCAGAGCCAAGCCTGGAAGGCTAGCTAGCTCCCCAGCCCAGTTCTGCAGCCTGCCATGTGCAGTCTCCGCAAACCAGCCTTCCCACCCCTGAGCAGGCGTGCGTTCGTTTGGGGAGGGGCGCACGCCCACACTCCCGACATCCTTATTTTGCAAACACAGACATAATAACAACAGCAAGGGAAAGTGTGTCCCACCCCTTCCCCCGCTCTCTTCTCGCTTTCACTCTGTTGCCTGGCAACAGCTCCATCCAGAAACCTAGGTATCATCCTAGGCAGCTCCCTCGCCCTCATTCTTCCCACTGAACATGTCGCCCAGTCACATCCCTTTTTCTCCTAAACGGCCTCCTCACCCACTCGTCCCCTGCCCCACCCCTTCCCAGCCCCGGGTTCCATCATGGGTCTCCCGGCTTCTCACAGGCCTCCTGCTCTTACACCTGCCTGCCCCACCCCTACTTCCATTTTCTATAACCACAGCCAGACAGTCTTTACAAAATTTAAATCTGATCATATCACCTGATGCTTCCTTAGAGCCTCTATGGATGAAAATTGAAATCCTAACAGGCCCCGGAGGCCCTGCATCACCAGGCTGACACACCCCTGCAACTTCGTCTCCCCTGGCCTGTGCTCTGCCCGCTCTGCCTGGAACATCCCCCAACACGCTTCCAATCCTTCTAGTTACTCCAGCTCACCCATGAGTTCTCACTCGCTCGGGGAGACTTTCTGACCTCCCTGAATAGGTCGAATCGCTCTGGTCTGGACTCTCCTGGCACCACGAACCCCTCTGACTGGAGCACTGCACAGGCGCGGTTTTATGCTTATTCATGTCATTATTTGACTCATATCTGTAAGCCCTGTCCCACTTGATGTGAGCTCTGAGTAGCCTTTTCTTGTTCTCTGCCTGAAACATACGGATGGAAGAATGGATGTGGGTATTGGATGGACAGGTGTGTGACTGGATGGAAGAATGCTCTCACTTTCCCCAGGTCACTTAGATCTAATCATCTCTCCCTCTATTCTGAGCTAATCCCATTCATTCAACATGCACCAAGCATCTCTCAGGTGCCAGGAATGTGACCGCAGAGCAGTGACAGCCCAGGGAAAGAGAGATGGCTCTGCCCTGGAAATGGAAGTAATAATAACAGCTACTTCCTAGACCCACACTTGGGCTTCCCTCGTGGTCGGACGATAAAGAATCTGCCTGCAGTGCAGGAGAACCCAGGTTCCATGCCTGAGTTGGGAAGATCCCCTGGAGAAAGGACTGGCTACCCACTCCAGTATTCTTGCCTGGAGAATTCCATGGACAGAGGAGCCTGGTGGGCTTTAAGTCTTTGGGGTGGTAAAGAGACATGACTGAGCAAGTAGCAACAGACGTAACAGACCGCCGTGTGCCCTCCTCCCGGGAAGCTGCCCGCCGGTGCCTCGCTACTTGTCCAGCCTGGGAGTGTCTCCAGGCTCAGTGTGCGTGTTGCCTCCTCCCCTGGTCACCCGTCCTCAGAAGCGCCCGCGGCGCAGCCGTCTGGGCCCCTCGTGCAGGGCTTTGTGGGCAGACTGCTCCACGCGAGCCCTTCTCTGTGAGTCCCCTGCTCTCTGCTGCTGCTGCTGCCAAGTCGCTTCAGTCGGGTCCGACTCCTGCTCTCTACCGGACTCTAACTAAGCTCCCTGGGGGCAGGATTCACCCTCCTGGAAGGTCTCACTCCTTCTTTGAAACCTCATGGGACCCTGAGGGTGACAACGATTACCCCCATTTTAAGTAGGAATCGGACTTGCCCAAGGCCACACAGGTAGCAAATGGTGCAGCCGGTGCTAGAAGCAGGTCAAATCTCAGACAACGATTCTGGACTGGTCCCCACGCCCCGACCCTGCTCAGAATATTTTCTCTACCAGCCCCTAACGGAGCCGCCCCAGCCGTGCCTGGACTACTGTGTTGGGGTGGCCCGCTCCGTGGTTGAATAATTGCCTGTCAGAAACCATTCTAAGCCCAGGACATGCCCATCTGAAACTGCTCCCCAGTGACCCCAGGATGCAACCAGAACAGGCGTGTCCCCTCTTCCACACGGCAGCCCGTCAATAATTCACAGCCGGCTCCTGTGTCTCCCCTGCGTTTCATCCTCTCCATGGAGGGGCTGCAGAGTGGAGAGAGCGTTCACCCCCACCAGCTGCTGTCCACGGACCAGGACATTTCAAAAGAAAATTAAGTAAGTAATCTGACAAGTGGTGACATTAAGAGGAAAAAAAAAAAGATGGAAAGAAAACCTACCTCAACCTCCATCACCCTTGTTTCATAAAAGAAAGGGCATCTTGACACACAAAAAAAGGAGGGCAGACAATCTGGGGATTAATTTAGCTTTACAAGAGCTCCCTGTAGTGTCCCGATTTTTCTCATTTTGGCACATTCTGGCTCAGACTTGGGGGGGAGGGGACCAGCCCAGGGCTGGGGCCTGCAAGGACCTCTGGTCCAAGCAATCGAAGGAAACACCATCAGCCAGAAAAACAAGGGCATCGGGACCCCAGAGTCACCCTGTTTCGAGAGGGAAGGAAGAGCTGGACGTCTGGCCGTGAGCCGGCCAAGCTCAGGGAGCCAGACGGGCTGCCCCAGAGAGTCGCTGCTTCACGTCCTGTTTCTACCTTGGCCTCGCTGAGCGAAGGCTCTCCTGATGCCCGCGACCTTGTGGGCACCGTGTGGAAGAAGGCAGCCTGCAAGCAGGGGCTGCCCCTGGCCCCACTGCGAGCAAGTGGACCCTCCTGGAGGTCGGGAGGGCTGTTCCTGCTGTAGCCGGAGGCTGGTGAGAGAGGCCAGTTGGTTCTACAAAGGCAGCAGATTTTTCTCTCGGGGCGGTTGTGTGTGCAATCCAAAGGCTGTCTCCCTACTCCTTCCCTTAATATTTACCGCGTGCAAACACCGTGAGTACAGAAGTGACAGAGGATGGCTGTCTCTCTGCTCTCGGGGAACTTAGGGTCTCGCAGGAAAGGCGCACACCCCAGGGCAGGCGTGCGTGCCTGCTCACGGCTGTGACAAGGGTGGCAGAGGAGACTCTCCGGGCCAGGGTGGAGGGGTGCAGGAGGGACCCCCTGCCAGAGGGCTCGGGAGGCTGAAGGGCCATGACCAAGTGAGGAGGCCCCAAGCAGGGGCAAGAGGGGAGAAAGGTCATTCCGGGCAGAGTCCCTGGCGTGGGACAAGCAGCAGTTGAACAAAGAACTGACGTGAGGGGACTTCCTGGTGGCCCAGTGGTTAGGAATCCACCTTGCAACTCAGGTTCAATCCCTGGTGGGGGAACTAAGATCTCGCATGCCACAGAGCAACTAAGCCAGTGCAACGCAGCTGGAGAGTCTGCACGCCGCCACGAACTACCCCGCAGGCGGCAACCACGCCCCACGCAGCCAGATAAACGCACGCCCGAAAAAAAGAATCAACGTGAGGTCGGTGTGATTGCAGAGGGGTGAACGACAGGGAAAGTTGTGCAAGGTGAGGCTGCAGAGGGAGGTGGGCCTGCCAGGCTGCTCCCAGGGGTTTGGTCTCTTCCCAAGTGGAATATGAAGCCCCCGGACGGTGCCACGCAGGCAAATCGGCCAGGTAAGTGTATTACCTGGAGGCAGAGAGGAAACAAGAGTCGCGTCTTTCAAGAGTCAAACTGGTGCCAGTGGTGGTGAAAACCGCAGTAGAGATAACAGTGGAGAAGGAAATGGCACCCTGCTCCAGTATTCTTGCCTGGAAAATTCCACGGACAGAGGAGCCTGGCAGTGCCGTCCACGGGGTTGCAGAGAGTTGGACACAACTGAGTACGTGCACGTGCACGGACACACACACACACTCAGCTGTGAGGTGGGCACTGTTAATACCCTCACTTTACAGCCCGCAAAACCGAGGCCCAGAGAGATTAAGTACTTGTCCAAAGTCACAAAGCTTGCAGGGGGTAGAGCAGGCGGGTGACTGAGCGATGCTGAGCACCTTAAGAAATGACTGCAGGAAAGAAAGCAGAGGACAGGGGACAGGGGCGTGCCGTCTTGCAGGAGGGTCTGGGAACAGCACCCCAGGATGAGCCTGACGTGAAACTCAGGCCTTGTGTTGGGTTCTGTGATCGGTCCCTCACTGAGCACCTACTGCATGCCAGGCACCTTGTTACTATAAGTACTGAGGCAGGAATGGAAAACAGTCCCTGAGCTTACATCCCGCTGAGGAGAGGAGACAGTGCGCGCGTGGGCCAGTGAGGCGGGGGATTCCGGTGGCGTCAGGGGCTGCGAGGGGAGATGACGGGGGCGCAGCAGGCAGTGGAGGGCAGGGCGAGGTGTTTCTCTAGACACGGGAGTCAGGGAGGGCGACAGCTTACACCAACAATGAGGAGGCAACAGAGCCACGAGGCTGGGAGGAGGATTCCAGGGAGAGGGGAGAGATGCGCAAAGGCGCTGAGGCAGGCGCAACCTTGGGGCACCCTTGCAGCCGAAAGAGGAGGCACTGCATCTTTCAGAGGGAGGAAGAGCAGGTGAAAGGAGCGTCCGGAAGCCCAGGCCCCATAGCGCCGTGTGGGTCATGGCAAGGAGTTGGGATTCCATCCCGTTGATGGGATGCAGGAAGACCAGCCAGGGGCTGCTGCTTCAGATGAAGGTGGAGATGGGAAGAAGGGTCACAGTACATTTTTGCTAATGGATTAGATGTGGGGGTGGAGAGAAGGAAATAAAAGATAACTGCAAGGCTTTCAGCCTGAAAACTGGGCAGATGATGGTTGTTATTGTCATTCAGTTGTTAAGTTGTGTACAACTCTTTGCGACCCCCTGGACTGCAGCACACCACCCTCCTCTGTCCTCCACTATCTCCTGGAGTTTGCTCAAATTCATGTCCATTGAGTCAGTGATGCTATCTAACCATCTCATCATCTGTCGTCCCCTTCTCCTCCTGACCTCAATCTTTCCCAGCTTCAGGGTCTTCTCCAGTGAGTTGACTCTTTTCATCAGGTGGCCAAAGTGTTGGAGCTTCAGCTTCAGCATCAGTCCTTCCAATGAATATTCAGGGTTGATTTCCTTTAGGATGGACTGTAGATGATAGTACAGTGACTAAAACTAGCACAGCTGTGGGAGGAGCAGGTTTAGGTAGCAGCAGGGAGGATGCAGCTAAACCAAGACGTTTTTTGTTTTTGTTTTTTGGTCACACCACATGGTCTGTGGGGTATCCCTGACCAGGGACAGAACCCAGGCCCTTGGCAGTGAAAGCGCCGAGTCCTAACCACTGGACCAGCAGGGAATCCCTAAGAGCTGTGTTATGGACACATCCAGTTCGTTATGCTCTCGGGTCTCTGGGGAGGGCCAAGCAGGCAGCTGGACAGACAGGGTGGAGTTCAGAGTCAAGGCTGGAGGCCTCCAGTGGAGACTCACAGGCATGTTGATGGTGGTCAGAATTACAGGACCGGGTCGCCGGGGGAACGAGATGCAGAAAGGAGGTCGAGGGTGCCTGGGCTGGGATTCTCCAAAGGGAAAAGCTTGGACAACAGCCCAGAGGGCAACAAGGGAGGTCACAAAGGAGACACAAGGAAAGCCCACCCGACCCGGGTCTGCACCAACCACCCCTGTACCCTTGGGCAAGCTGCCCTTCACCTCCAGACCTCGGCTTCCTCTCTGAAACCAGAAAGGGGGGCCCCAGCCCCACCCCCACCCAGCGCTGAGGTGCCTCCAGCCTGTGGCCCCTTGCCGGATGAAGAAACCGAAACTCAACCTTGTCCACCTTGCTTCCAGGCCCCCTACAGTCCGGCTGACGTCAGATGAAATACAAAAATATAGCAAAACCCAGCCCAAAGGGCCACTAGCCAAGGGTCGGGTGCCAAAGCAAGATCGTGGTGACCTGGATTAGAATCCAGATTCTCCCACTTGTCAGCTGGGTAACCCCGACCCCCAGAGGGTCCTTGTCTGTAAAAGTGGCCAGTGGTCCCCAGCATGAGGGGTTGTTGCTAGAAAGGAGCCAGGTAGCAAGTAGAGCACCCGCATGGCTCCAGGCATGCGTGCCTCTGGGCCAACTCCTTTCCCCCTTTAGGGAGATTCCTTCCCTGAATCAGAAGAGAGGGGCTCCAGGTGCTTCTACCCTTGCAGGATAATGCGGTCCTGCTGCATTCAGGCCCGGGGCTGCGGGCTCTGCGTCACCCCTGCCGCTCACCTGCAGGCACGTGGCTGCCATGGCAGGAATCGGGCGTCTGCAGAGACCGGCTAGTCAGTCATCTGCTGGATCCTGCCTGGGGCGCCACGGGGACTAGGAGGAGGGAGGGGACATGGGCTCCTGCTCTGGCTGTGGCTGTGGACCAGCGCCACTTTCCAGGCGTCATTAGCGTGACTGGCAAAGGGCAGTGATGTGACAGCAGGGAAACGCTTTAGCACAGAGCAAGCTGGAGCTCGGGCCAGTGTGTTCAGCTGACGGCTCCTGGCTCCGTGTCTCCTGGAAGCACCCGGGGGGAGGGCGGGTAGGGGAGGCAGAAACTGCAGCCGCTGGAGCCTGGATTCCTGGCCCCGCTCAGTCACAATTAGACCAATGACTCCACTTAGGGGGCACCTCCGCCGTCCCAGTGCTCTATGTAAGGGCTCGCCAAACCTCTGCAAGGCCAGTGAACGTGCTCCTACCGAAAAGATCAGGAAACTGAGGCAGGGGGAGGAGAAAGACTTGCCCAAGGTCCCCCAGCCTTCGACATACTCCTGGAAGATGCACCAAACAGGTAAAACCTTTGTGAAGCCTGCAAGGTCCTGTGTGATCCAGCCTCTGCGACGACGTCGTCCCCCACTACCCCTGAAGCTTCTTTCTGTCACAGGGTCTCAAGTCTCCTCCAGCCAGGAGCTCCCGTCTACTGCGTCTGCCTTCTGCAAGCCCTGCCATCCACCAGGTCTCCATGGAGGAGCCTCCGTGAGCCCCTTTCTCAGCCAGCTGTCTGTCAGACCTCGCACAGTGGCCTCTCCGTGGCCTTTGGAGCATTTTCCCCACCTATTTTTATTTCACAGCCATCACCGTATTTATTTGTGTGGCCTTTGGTCGCACTCTTCTCCCTCCTGTATCCACTCAAAGCCTGGCACGTAGATGGGTCTAAATGTAATGATGGATGGGAAAGTGGAAGCTGAATGCGTTAACAGTGAATGAGCGAATAAACCACACACACCTCCCTCCTGCAGTGACGGGCTGGCTGTGGCTCTGCCGGGAGAACAACCCCCTTAGAGCCTAATCATAAAACTGGGTAGAAATAGCATCTTCCAGTCACAAGGAAGCTGCCCGAGGCAGCGAGCACAGTGGGAGGTGGACCCCAGCTCCCTGCGTGGGTCCCCACACCAGGCCGGCTCCTCTCTGTCGCCCCCCGAGTCTCAGACCCCAGCAGTGGCGGCCAGGCTCCCGCTCCTGCAGGAGGCGGTGGTGAGGGGGTGTGCCGACTTGCTTCTTGTCTCGCAAGGGGAAGCGTGTCCCATTTCACTTCTGTTTTGAGGCAAGACACATCCTTTGTGTTAGACCACCCTGGAGTGTTCTCATCCTCCCAGCACCAACCGCCCACGGCGGCCAGTGCGGTGGTCAGGCCCTGGGGGGCCCGGAACCCAGCCCGCATCCGTGTGGGAGTCCAGGCTCGCAGTCCTGCCCTCCCTGCCTCCAGAACCTGGCCGCCCCGCCCTGGGAGCCGCTGTCTGTGGGCTGCTGTCTCCCACGTCTCCAACCTGGAGTGGAGAATCCTGAGTCCGGTCCTTCCTCTCTGTGTGTGCGCTCAGTAACCTGGGCTGAGCCCCTCCACTTCCCTGAGGAGCGGGGGTCGGGGTGGGGGTGCTGTCCTCAGGCCCCAGCACCCGGACAGTGGACGCACACCGGCTTGGAGGGGTCAAGGTTACCTTTCTTCTGCCTTCTCTCCTTCCCTTCCCAAGTTTCCAACCGGCTGGTGGTAACCTCTGGGCACATTCAAGTCAGAACTTCTGGATGGTCACAACGGCCCTTGCCCAGCTCCCCTGTACAGAATTACGAACCTTCTTCTATTTCTGTCGTGCTTTACACACTTGCTCCCCTCCACCAAGAGCGCAGGGCCGCCTTGGTCCAGCTTCGGCTAAATGTTGGCTGAACGAACGAACCATGTTGGCTGAACGAACTGTCTCCTTCGACCCATTCTAAATGAGGACCGTGTGGGGTGGGCACCCGCAGTGAGGGTACACGGTGAGGGAGGTCTGCTCTCTGCTCTCGAAGAGTGTATACACAGCTGGAGAGGCAAGCCACGGGTGCCACGGAAGGGAAACACAAGAGCCGCCCTGAAAACCACGGCCCAGGTGGCCTCTCCAGGCTCCATTCCTGTCCCCCCGCCTGGATAAGCCACCTGGGACGTGAGACTCCATTCCCACCAAGGCTGCTGAAGGGCCCAGAAGCGGGCATCAGCCCTCTCAGCGCCTGGCTTCCTGCCGGGTGAGAAGGGAAGGTCTGGAGTCCCGCAGGAGAGAAGTGCTCAGAGCGCCAGAGGCCTCTGGGAACGGCGCTGCGGCTCCCTTTCTCCTCCCACCCCCACAGGGAAGGGGGCTCCTTCTCGGAACGCAAGTGTGAGGATCCACGGAGAAACAGGTGGCTCTTGCCGCAGCCACAGAAGCGGGCAGAGGTCAAATGCACAGGCTTGGGGCACTGAGTTCTCAGCACCCACATTCCAGGCCAGGCCTGGGGCCAGCCTGAAGGCCAGGGGCTGCCTGGAGCGCTTGCAGGCTGACGTCAAGGGCTTCACGCCAGAGTGGGGGAGCCTGGGGGAGAGGAAAGGCCCTGCCCCCTTCCCACCAGAGCCTACACTGCACCTCGGCGGCAAAGTCAGCGGGCACAGAGGGCCCCCAGGATGCAACAGTGGCTGACGCCTCCCTGTCCTAGCTCCCCGGGGAGGGGAGGGGCGCAGGGCAGTGGACGGGGCCTGGCTGGGCTCCGGGTCCCACAGACCTGATTCCAGCCGCGGTCGGCTGTATGGCCTGGGTGTGTGGCCTTGGGGCTCCCACCCTCATCTGGTCGTGACAGCTGTTGATAAGATTACAAGATGGAGAGGCACGGCAAGTGTGCTACACTGTCCAGGACACAGGAACGCGCAAGAAATGGCGCAACTGCTGTTATTTCACGCATCTCAAGTTTTCCAGGCAACCGAAGAGGCCTGTAACCGTCTCTGCTGCTTCTCCCCCACTCCCTGCACGTGAGCAAAGCCTCGGTGTCTCAGATCTGTATCATGTGCTTGTTTCTTGTACTGCCCAAACCTTCCATCTGTTTTGATGGGTCTCTTCCTACAAACGGGCTTCCCCCTGGTGGCTCAGACAGTAAAGAATCTGCCTGTAACGCAGGAGACCTGGGTTCCATCCCTGGGTCGGGAAGATCCTGTGGAGGAGTGAATGGCAACCCACTCCAGTATTCTTTTGCCTGGAGAATTCCGTGGACAGAGGAGCCTGGTGGGCTACAGTCCGTGGGGGGTCAGAGGAGTCAGACATGACTGACCGACTTTCACTTCACTTTCCTACAAACGTGAGACGTTCAAAGAACATCTACGTCTATGTCTGCCTCTCTGACATAGAACTTGGCAGTGTTGGCCCAGCCTTTGGGGTCCTGTGCCTTTGGGGTCCCATGCTCTGGGTGGTCCTTGTGGCTCTCCATCCTCCCCTACTGCCATCGAGCCGTCACTTGTCATTCACCCTGCCCCCGAGTCCTCTGCCTTCCGGGGTGCGACCTTTGCTCTGCTTTGGTCTGAGAACCAGATTTCCAGGTGGGTTGAGGCTGCAGGTGAGGTAAGCGGGAAGAAGCCCAGAGGAGGGGTCTGGGCTTCTCAAATGGACCATCGAGAGCTGGGTCACTTGAGCGTCGTTTACAGTGCAGAGTCCAGAGCCCCCAAATCAGAATGTCCAAGGGAGGCTGTGGGGCCTGCAATTTAAGGCGCTCCTGGGCACAGGAGCCTTGAAGAACCACAGCTGGGACTAAGGCGGCCCCTTCTGCTCTGAAGCCCCGCTGGCTGAATTCTTGATGCTTCAGTAACGGGATGCGTTTCCCTGCCACGTTTTCCGCTTCCCACGCCCGTGCGGTTCTTCACCCAGGCTCATTTCTACATCTGGGAGGCTGACGGGTGCCGCCCAGGTGTATAGGGGGCCTGTATGCACCCCCTGCCTCCAGTGCAATCACCGAGCTGGGAACCGTCTCCAGAATTCCCAGCCTTGGACCACCACCCTGTTCCTGATGGGCGGGAGCCAGGAGGCCCTTTTTTCCCTTCTCAGCTCAGAGACGACTTTCAGCAAACTCACAACCACACGCCCCAGGTGGATTCTGGAGTCCTCCCCAGCGTCCGCAGCCACGTCATCAGCCTCCAGGGCCCCGGCGACGGGGCATGACCGCCCGGCCCAGGACGGGGTAGCTGCCGCCGGGGACCGAGCTGGGGACCGAGATGCTGCCCGGGGCACTTTATTCCCACTTCTGCTCTGTACAGGTATATACAGCTGTGTGAGCTTATGGTACATTTATACATCCTGTGAGCACTCCTCCTGGGCGGGAAGCGGCAGATCCCACTCCGACAGACTGCGGATGCTCAAGGGGCCGCCCTCCCGCCCGCTCCCGGGGCACGGCGGCTCCTGCAGCTTCCCTCCAGGAAGAGGATGGACGCTGGGGGGGCAAGCACCCCCACAGCCCCCCCCAAGCCTGCCCAACTGTCCCCACCATGAGTCTCACGGACAGGGGGACGCCAGCCCCAGCCCCCGCCCGTCACGGGGCGCTGGCGTGCATCTTCTCCAGGCAGCTGGCCCAGAAGGCCACCAGCCGGCTGTCGCGGTTGCCACAGAAGTCTGTGAAGTCCTTCAGCAGCCGGTCGGCGAACCTCTCGTCGCCGGTGGCGCTGGAGCGCCAGGTCTTGGTGAGCATGGTGTTGTAGGCCCAGTTGTAGCCCACGCGCTCCTCGCAGAACAGGGCCTGGCTGGCGGAGCTGGTGGAGTTGCGGCGCCGCCGCGGCTGCCCCGAGAACTTGCGCTTGGAGTAGGGCAGCTGCAGGAACACCGTCCCTGCGGGGACAGGGCCGGGTGGCGGTGCGGCCAGGAGGGAGGCAGGGGACCCGGGCCCACCATCCTACCCCACCCTCCACGCCGTGCCCGGGGCGCCTCACCTGTGACGTGGATGTACTGGGGCTTGTTCTCGGCCGGGAAGTTGAAAGCGGACGCAGAGTATTTATCTTGAACAAACCCAAACCTAAAGGAAGGTCAGGGAGACACGCTGCTGAGGACCCCCTGGGCCTGTCGTGTCAGCCACACTCCGGCCCAGGGGGTCCTCAGCAGCGTGTCTCCCTGACCTTCCTTTAGGTTTGGGTTTGTTCAAGATAAATACTCTGCGTCCGCTTTCAACTTCCCGGCCGAGAACAAGCCCCAGTACATCCACGTCACAGGTGAGGCGCCCCGGGCACGGCGTGGAGGGTGGGGTAGGATGGTGGGCCCGGGTCCCCTGCCTCCCTCCTGGCGGCACCGCCACCCGGCCCTGTCCCCGCAGGGACGGTGTTCCTGCAGCTGCCCTACTCCAAGCGCAAGTTCTCGGGGCAGCCGCGGCGGCGCCGCAACTCCACCAGCTCCGCCAGCCAGGCCCTGTTCTGCGAGGAGCGCGTGGGCTACAACTGGGCCTACAACACCATGCTCACCAAGACCTGGCGCTCCAGCGCCACCGGCGACGAGAGGTTCGCCGACCGGCTGCTGAAGGACTTCACAGACTTCTGTGGCAACCGCGACAGCCGGCTGGTGGCCTTCTGGGCCAGCTGCCTGGAGAAGATGCACGCCAGCGCCCCGTGACGGGCGGGGGCTGGGGCTGGCGTCCCCCTGTCCGTGAGACTCATGGTGGGGACAGTTGGGCAGGCTTGGGGGGGGCTGTGGGGGGGCTTGTCCCCCCCAGCGTCCATCCACTTCCTGGAGGGAAGCTGCAGGAGCCGCCGTGCCCCGGGAGCGGGCGGGAGGGCGGCCCCGTGAGCATCCGCAGTCTGTCGGAGTGGGATCTGCCGCTTCCCGCCCAGGAGGAGTGCTCACAGGATGTATAATTTTGTGAAATAATGTACCATAAGCTCACACAGCTGTATATACCTGTACAGAGCAGAAGTGGGAATAAAGTGCCCCGGGCAGCATCTCGGTCCCCAGCTCGGTCCCCGGCGGCAGCTACCCCGTCCTGGGCCGGGCGGTCATGCCCCGTCGCCGGGGCCCTGGAGGCTGATGACGTGGCTGCGGACGCTGGGGAGGACTCCAGAATCCACCTGGGGCGTGTGGTTGTGAGTTTGCTGAAAGTCGTCTCTGAGCTGAGAAGGGAAAAAAGGGCCTCCTGGCTCCCGCCCATCAGGAACAGGGTGGTGGTCCAAGGCTGGGAATTCTGGAGACGGTTCCCAGCTCGGTGATTGCACTGGAGGCAGGGGGTGCATACAGGCCCCCTATACACCTGGGCGGCACCCGTCAGCCTCCCAGATGTAGAAATGAGCCTGGGTGAAGAACCGCACGGGCGTGGGAAGCGGAAAACCTGTCTCTTATACACATCTAGCCCCCGGGGCAGGCCCTCGGCGTCACGCCACCGAGTTGGCCGGCCTCACTCCCCTTCCTGCCTGGGCTCCTGCACTAACTGCAGTTTCTCAATAAAGGCTTCGCGCTGAGAAATGCGCAACTGGGGTCATTTTCCTTAAGGCGAGAAACACACGGGGCCTGCCTCGCTCTGTTCTGGAAACAGGCAGGAGGGGCTGTTTTCCATCCATGGCTGGTTCTGTGCCTGGTTTTTCTATTTCCACAAGGCGCACTGATCACAGCTCTGCCTGCTAAGTGCTGTGGAGGATGTGCTGGCGAGCGCGGCCCCTGCCCGAGTTGAGGGGTTTATGTAGCAAGGGCTGTAAGGAGGCAGCGCTGAAGCAGGCACCGTCCTGTCTCCTCTCCGGACTGAGCTCTGGGGAGGTGCTGGCTGCATCCTCGGCAGAAGCTCCCGGTTTCACACGGGCACCTGATAACTCTTTGCTGAAGGACACCTGAAGTCAGATGCGTAGATTCAACTGACTGGCCGCTTGCACCGCGAGCTCATCGCCATCGGCCGGTTCTGGCACCTGTAGGCACGGCTCCGGAGTTCGCGCTTCCTCCTCTCTACTCTCCCATCAAGGCTGGTACTCGGCGTGCATCAGCACGACCTGCTGGCAGACTTGGCTAGGGTCTTCCTAACAGTAGCCACCGTCTCCCGGAGGCTCACTGGGTGACAGGAATGTCAGGGAACCCCGCCAAGAGCCCGGGAGAACACGAAGGCGGAGCAGCTCACGACTCCTCGGCGGATGCTTGGTGGAGGGGTGGGCGGGGCAGAGGTGAGCCAGGCCTGTCTGCTGCTCGCGCCAAAGTCCTTTCCCATCGACCTCCTCACTCGACTGCCCCGAATTGTACACCCTCCTCCTGGGAGGAGGAAGTCAGGTCCCCGGCACTTATTTCACAGCCTTTACCAGGCATCAAAGACAGGGCAGAGGAAGATCTAAGGCAGGCCTGGGCCAGTTTGGGCGGAGGAGGCTGAACCAGAGGTCTGGACTTCATCTTATGGTTGTGTGGTGTGTGCACAGTGGGGGTGTCTGTGCATGATGGAGTGTGTGTACAGTAGGGGTGTGTGTGTGTACACGGTGTGTGTGTGTATGGTGGGAGTGAGCATGGTGGTCTGTGTGCATGGTGGGATGTGTGCACATGGTATGTGGGTATCTGTGTGCATGTGCACAGTGAGAGTGTGTGCGTGCACAGTGGGGATGTGTGTCTACAGTGGGGATGTGTGTTCATGGTATGTGGGGGTGTGTATGCATAGTGGAAGGGGTGTGCACAGTGAGGTCTGTGTGTGTGGTGTGCGTGTGTGTACAGGGTGTGTGTGTGCACAGTGGTGTGTGCACAGTGGGTGTCTGTGACCATGGTAGGGGTGTGTGTGTGCACGGTGGGGCTGGGACAGCTGAGGGCACCTGAACAAGGTGGTATGACCCTAAATGCAGCACAAGAGGCTTTGATTTCCTATGGTTAAACAAGGCAGCCACCGGACACTGAGCTCGTGACATTCTGGAGACAGAGCTGGACTGGCCTGAGCCTAGGACAGGCCTTCCTTGGCACACAGAGCAGGCATCAGTAAGTAGCCTCTGACTGTTATCTATTGCTTGTTAAGTGTTCACTGTCTTCTCAACATGGGTCAAGGGGCTCCTGAAAAATTCTTCAGGTTTTCATCTCCTGGCAAGTTCGGCTCTGGGTGGAGGCTGAGGAGATGGCTCTCTGCTCTCCCACCAACACGAATGAGAGGGGATCAGGCCTGAAAAACTGCAGCTCCAGGAACTGGACAGGAGGTGCTCATCTCCGGAACCACGGCAGAGGGACCCGTAGGAGATATGCAGTAAATCTGTCCTTGGTGGCCTGGGTCTGTCTCCCAGGAAAGGGAATGGACTAGCTTCATTGTTTGAGACAAACACTGAGGCCTGCCCATGCTTCCTTCTTGCTAAGAACAAACCTGTGTGCAATGGCTTCCTGGAAAAGGTGCATTCGGTCCCAGTATGTTTCTGGTTCAAAGCCTGAAAGGAAAAAAAGAATAAATGCTGAATTGCTATTCCAAGGTGTGCAATCAGCCCTGGGTCCGGCCTCCGTGATCCCTTACTACTCTTGGCAATTAGCCCCTCTTGAGCCCGAGCTCTGCTTGTCCAGCTTTCAGAGGGACTGGCCTCCACCCCAAGAAGGGACCCCTAAAGAGAATGACAGCCCCCAAGCTCCATCAGGGTCTAGAGAGGGGAGGAGCACAAGTCCTCAGTGGCCGGTGTGAGCCGCCAGAACTCGTTATGAGACTCGTTCTAATGAAGTCTGTGCCAAAGCAAAAAGGAGCAGGATATTAAATCCAAGCAAAGGACAAGCTTTAAGTGCATGCTATTTGCTTCCGAGGAGAGAAAAACGATTTACCAATCTTCCAGTTTAGGGGTGGGGAAACTGAAGCAAATCAAGATAAACATCGTTTTTGGAAAAGTGATCAGCTGGGGAGGGGAGTGGAGTGGGGTAGATGGGTGCCCACCCCCACCGCCCACTTCATGCTGTGGCCTGGCGGGTGTGAGGAGAAGAGCAGGGCAAGGAGGCGGCAGGGCTGAGGCAGCTGTCACACGGCAGAGGCCACGGGCTGGGGCTGCTCTTGGGGTCAGGGTGCTGAGCGCTAGAGCAGCAAGCACTCAGGACGGCGTCCCAGAGGCCAGGGGAGCCTGCGAGGCTTGACTGCTCTTTCCTTCTTTGGAATTTTATATGAACGATAGATGTGAGGATTCTGGGTAACCAAAGAGCAAAAAAAAAATAAAAGACTTTGGCTTTAATTGGTAAAAACAAGACGCAGCATGTTCTCGTCATGTTTTTAAGATGCTGAATTCCTTATCAGAAGGGGAGAGGACAGGAGGAGAGACGGCACAGAAGCAAGAAAATCGATTTTCAGATTCAAGTCCTTATTCAACTAGGATGCCTTTCTTTCAGCCGTAACCATGGCAACCAACAGAGGATGCTGGTCTTGCAGACTGGGGTACAACTGGCAGGGAAAACCATCAGCTCATACAGCAATGTCCTCCGGGACCAGCCCTGTGAGCACTCCTGCCCAGCTACAGCGAAGGTGGGAGACCCCAGAAGAGTCTCTGGATGGTGTGCGTGAAGGTCTCGCCTTCTCCGCGACATATTAACCACAGCAGGAGGAGGCAGTGCCTGGCTTAAAGTCATCAGACACGGATATAAACATCTGGCATTTCAGGACTGCAGAAAACGATCCCTCCGCAGCCATACCACAAGAGGAAACAAGAGCGCAGGGGGTGGGGGAGTGTCATAAACTCTAAGGACCACGGGATCTGTGGCCTCCAGGGTCATGCAGCTCGCCTGGATCCCCAACTACTGCTGAAAATGTTGCGTCTGTACAAAAATGTCTTCCAAGAGGTAAAAAACATACAGATGTACCTTCAGAACAAAAGTTCTTTGCACCCCGGCGTGGGGGTGGGGGAGAATGGTTCTCTGCCACCAACCACGCCACAGACTCACAAGAACTCGGGGAAAAGCACCTCCTTTGCCTCAAAGGTTTCTTCTTCCACACTGATAATTTCTACACCTAGGAAGCTAAAGGGCTCTGATCACCAGCAGTGACTCCAGCTTTTCCTTATAAAAAGGTCATCTGTGAGCTTATGGAACGCTTTGCAGGAGCTAACAATATGCTCATCGCAGCACGCTTGGTGATGAGAAGTCCGTGCTGTGTGAACGCAGCTCACCCCTCGATCTGTGCACACCCGCCCCTGGAGCCAGGCGGGCGAGGCTGGCCCCGTGGGCTCCGTTCTGGGGGAGGGCTGGGCTCGGGGCCTCCGTCCTCCTTCTGCTCTGCCTCCCTGCGCCGTGGGGCCAGAGCCCTCCAGGCGCCGAGGTGCCTCAGCCGCGCACTGCAGCGCTCCACGTCCTGCTCGGCTTTCAGCGCCTCCCGCTCCAGCCCTGCTGCGGGGAGCAGCAGGCCCAAGCCCCCCGCGTGCTCAGCTTCCTGCCACCCAAGCCAGTCAGGCTGGAGCGGAGAGGCGGGCGCGGGAGAGCCCACAGCAGCGCCCCTCCCGCCCACCACGCTCCCCAGGCCACACGAGGGTGGCGCTGAGCTGGCAAGGCAGCTCTGGCCACCCCCACTTTAGAAACAAGGCCATTTGAGGCTCAGAGACATTAGGTGGCTTGCCCAGGGCTGGCCGGCCACTAAGTGAAGAAACCAGGATGAAACGCTGGTCCCTTGTCCAGAGGCCCCTTCTTTTCACCACCCACGAGAAGCTGAGCTCCCTCCTGGCGCCTCGGGGGCAACCCTGGTGGGCGGGGTGGGGGGCAGGCTCTGTGCAGGTGACAGCCCTCGGGAGGGGGGTGCCTCTTACTGTCAAACAGGTGCTCGCTGCCCTCCTTCAGCAGGCAGCTGACGTTGAGTGGGATGAACAGCTGGGCCCGGAGCGGGTCGCCGTACAGGTAACTGGGCAGAGCAAAGGGCCCCTCCAAAACCGGCACCAACAAAAAGCCACAGGAGGTATTCTCGTCATGTTTTTAAGATGCTGAATTCCTTATCAGAAGGGGAGAGGACAGGAGGAGAGACGGCACAGAAGCAAGAAAATCGATTTTCAGATTCAAGTCCTTATTCAACTAGGATGCCTTTCTTTCAGCCGTAACCATGGCAACCAACAGAGGATGCTGGTCTTGCAGACTGGGGTACAACTGGCAGGGAAAACCATCAGCTCATACAGCAATGTCCTCCGGGACCAGCCCTGTGAGCACTCCTGCCCAGCTACAGCGAAGGTGGGAGACCCCAGAAGAGTCTCTGGATGGTGTGCGTGAAGGTCTCGCCTTCTCCGCGACATATTAACCACAGCAGGAGGAGGCAGTGCCTGGCTTAAAGTCATCAGACACGGATATAAACATCTGGCATTTCAGGACTGCAGAAAACGATCCCTCCGCAGCCATACCACAAGAGGAAACAAGAGCGCAGGGGGTGGGGGAGTGTCATAAACTCTAAGGACCACGGGATCTGTGGCCTCCAGGGTCATGCAGCTCGCCTGGATCCCCAACTACTGCTGAAAATGTTGCGTCTGTACAAAAATGTCTTCCAAGAGGTAAAAAACATACAGATGTACCTTCAGAACAAAAGTTCTTTGCACCCCGGCGTGGGGGTGGGGGAGAATGGTTCTCTGCCACCAACCACGCCACAGACTCACAAGAACTCGGGGAAAAGCACCTCCTTTGCCTCAAAGGTTTCTTCTTCCACACTGATAATTTCTACACCTAGGAAGCTAAAGGGCTCTGATCACCAGCAGTGACTCCAGCTTTTCCTTATAAAAAGGTCATCTGTGAGCTTATGGAACGCTTTGCAGGAGCTAACAATATGCTCATCGCAGCACGCTTGGTGATGAGAAGTCCGTGCTGTGTGAACGCAGCTCACCCCTCGACCTGTGCACACCCGCCCCTGGAGCCAGGCGGGCGAGGCTGGCCCCGTGGGCTCCGTTCTGGGGGAGGGCTGGGCTCGGGGCCTCCGTCCTCCTTCTGCTCTGCCTCCCTGCGCCGTGGGGCCAGAGCCCTCCAGGCGCCGAGGTGCCTCAGCCGCGCACTGCAGCGCTCCACGTCCTGCTCGGCTTTCAGCGCCTCCCGCTCCAGCCCTGCTGCGGGGAGCAGCAGGCCCAAGCCCCCCGCGTGCTCAGCTTCCTGCCACCCAAGCCAGTCAGGCTGGAGCGGAGAGGCGGGCGCGGGAGAGCCCACAGCAGCGCCCCTCCCGCCCACCACGCTCCCCAGGCCACACGAGGGTGGCGCTGAGCTGGCAAGGCAGCTCTGGCCACCCCCACTTTAGAAACAAGGCCATTTGAGGCTCAGAGACATTAGGTGGCTTGCCCAGGGCTGGCCGGCCACTAAGTGAAGAAACCAGGATGAAACGCTGGTCCCTTGTCCAGAGGCCCCTTCTTTTCACCACCCACGAGAAGCTGAGCTCCCTCCTGGCGCCTCGGGGGCAACCCTGGTGGGCGGGGTGGGGGGCAGGCTCTGTGCAGGTGACAGCCCTCGGGAGGGGGGTGCCTCTTACTGTCAAACAGGTGCTCGCTGCCCTCCTTCAGCAGGCAGCTGACGTTGAGTGGGATGAACAGCTGGGCCCGGAGCGGGTCGCCGTACAGGTAACTGGGCAGAGCAAAGGGCCCCTCCAAAACCGGCACCAACAAAAAGCCACAGGAGGTAGCCTTGCGATGCCAACCTTGGACCTGGTGGGAAGCACAGACACACAGAGTTTCCTCTTATGCACAGCTTCTTTTTTTTTTCCTGTACCAAGCAGCATGCAGAATCTGAGCTTTCCGGACCAGGGATCGAACCCGAGCCCCCCTGCAGTGGAAGCACCGAGTCTTAGCCACTGGACTTGCCAGGGAAATCCCACATATGTTAACTTTTAAGAAACAACGTTATCTTAAAAAACCTTTCCCCCAAAATGAGGCAAAAGCAATTAAAAAAGAGGCCGACTTATTTATACAGAAGATACATAGGTGACAGGAAATTCTCAGAAAATTATCTGTTAAAAAAAAAAGTGACAGGGCCTCTACCTGCCCAGAATGTCTCCACAGTACCAGTAAAGTGTCAGGGCAGTAGATGGAAGTTCTAGAGAACAGAAGGAGGGTGGGAGAGAGGGTTACTTTTTGCTCTACACCAGGGATTCTCAACTGGAGAGGCAATGCCCCCCTCCCTGGGGATACTAGCAAAATCCGGAGACATTTTTGGTTGACACAGGAGGGGGTGCCACTGTGGGTAGAGACCAAGGATGCTGTTCAACATCCTACAGTGCACAGGCCAGGCCCCCTACTCCTGACAGAGAACACCCGTCCCCAAGGCTCAGACACCCCCTGATCTACACCTTTGCCAACTGTTTGAGTTTTTGACAGTGTTTAATTTTTTGAGAGAGGCTGTTGCAACGGTCCCAGTGAAGGTGACAGGAGCCTGCACTGAGAACAGCTGTTTAAGGGATGAGAATCCCTACGCAGGCCCGACCACTCCCGGGGGCTCACCATCTCAAAGAGCACGGCGGCGGTCACAGCCATCCAGTGCAGCTTGATCTCGAAGGCCGCGTTCAGAGAGAAGTTGCCGTGGTAGTAACAGCTGCACCACTCCAGCCGGTCCGTGCGGTTGTTCACGTCCACGTCCAGGGTCACGGTCCTCTGCTCCGGGACAGTGGCGGCTATGTCAGCACGCAGGCCGGCGGGTGCCCAGGGGAGGGAAAGGAAGGCAGGGGGTGAGGAGGAGGAGCAAGCAACCGAGCACATCGACGTGCAATTGCAGGGTCTAGACGCTTCCTGGAGGCCATCTAGTCCAGGGCTCGGCAAGTGGCTGCTATGAAGGTCCAGGAAGTAAGCATTTTAGGTTGTGCAGCTATACAGTCTCTGTTCTCACTACTCAATGCTGCTGTTAAGAGTGCAAAAGCAGCCAGACATTACCTAAATGAATGAGCACACCGTGTTCCAATAAAACTTTACTTACAAAAACAGGCAGATTTTTAGGGCAGTGAGACTACTCTGTGCGATACTCTAACGGTGAGTGCTGGGCGCTGCGCTAAGGTGCTTTGGCCACGCCCAGCTCTCTGCGGCGCTATGGACTGTGGACTGCAGCCGGCGGGGCTCCCCTGTCCGTGGGCTGCTCCAGGCACGGACACTGGAATGAGCTGCCCTGCCCTCCTCCAGGGGCTCTTCCTGACTCGAAGACAGAACCCGCATCTCCTACGTCTCCTGCATCGCAAGGAGGGTTCTCCACCACTAGTGCCACCCGGGAAGCCCCATAATGGTGAGCACGTGTCGTTATACATTTGTGTAAACCCAGAAAAGGCAGAACACCCAGGGCAGGCTTTAAGGGAAACCATGGACCTGGTTGATAATGACGTGCTGGTGTAGGGTCATTGACTGTAACAAACATCCCACTTCAGTGGGGATATGTCGATGGCGGGGGAGGCAGGGGCGGGCAGGGAGTATACAGAAACTCTGTACTTTCTGCTCAATTTTGCTGTGAACCTAAACGTGCTCTAAAACCAAAGTTATTTTAAAACAAACAAATGAACAAATAGGCCTCTTTGTTCATAGCTTGCCTCCTCTAATCTAATCCAGCCCCGGACCTACAGATGAGGAAACAGCAGCCCACGGAGGGGAACTGCCCTGGCCAAGATCAGAGTCAGAACCTCAGCCAGGCTGAGCCCCAGATCTTCCGATTCCAGAGACCAAGCAGCCTAGACCAGAGTGAGGAGGGGGTATTGCTTTTTGGTTTCAACCCAGGAAGGCAACAGTTCTATAATCTTTTCTCAAGAAATGGAAACTCTTACTGAAATCTAGCGCTCTGTCCCAGGCTTTCCAAGTGGCCCTACTGGTAAAGAACCCTCCTCAACGCAGGAGACACAGGTTTGATCCCTGCGTCCAGAAGACCCCTCGAGAAGAAAATGGCAACCCACTTCAATATTCTTGCCTGGAGAATCCCCATGGACAGAGGAGCCTAGTGGGCTACAGTCCATGGGGTCGCCAAGAGTCAGACATGAATAAGCATACATGTGCAATGCCTTGTCCCAGTGACTGGGTGCTGCCCACTGATGCCAGGTCAGCACCAAAGTAGCTCATCCGATCTGGGCTCCTGCTCACAAATCCTTCTCAACCAAGATGGGTGGTTTAGAGATGGGTCAGACGTAGAGTTCTTGACCAAAGGCCTGAAGCTGGCTCACCACTAGTGCCACCCGGGAAGCCCCATAATGGTGAGCACGTGTCGTTATACATTTGTGTAAACCCAGAAAAGGCAGAACACCCAGGGCAGGCTTTAAGGGAAACCATGGACCTGGTTGATAATGACGTGCTGGTGTAGGGTCATTGACTGTAACAAACATCCCACTTCAGTGGGGATATGTCGATGGCGGGGGAGGCAGGGGCGGGCAGGGAGTATACAGAAACTCTGTACTTTCTGCTCAATTTTGCTGTGAACCTAAACGTGCTCTAAAACCAAAGTTATTTTAAAACAAACAAATGAACAAATAGGCCTCTTTGTTCATAGCTTGCCTCCTCTAATCTAATCCAGCCCCGGACCTACAGATGAGGAAACAGCAGCCCACGGAGGGGAACTGCCCTGGCCAAGATCAGAGTCAGAACCTCAGCCAGGCTGAGCCCCAGATCTTCCGATTCCAGAGACCAAGCAGCCTAGACCAGAGTGAGGAGGGGGTATTGCTTTTTGGTTTCAACCCAGGAAGGCAACAGTTCTATAATCTTTTCTCAAGAAATGGAAACTCTTACTGAAATCTAGCGCTCTGTCCCAGGCTTTCCAAGTGGCCCTACTGGTAAAGAACCCTCCTCAACGCAGGAGACACAGGTTTGATCCCTGCGTCCAGAAGACCCCTCGAGAAGAAAATGGCAACCCACTTCAATATTCTTGCCTGGAGAATCCCCATGGACAGAGGAGCCTAGTGGGCTACAGTCCATGGGGTCGCCAAGAGTCAGACATGAATAAGCATACATGTGCAATGCCTTGTCCCAGTGACTGGGTGCTGCCCACTGATGCCAGGTCAGCACCAAAGTAGCTCATCCGATCTGGGCTCCTGCTCACAAATCCTTCTCAACCAAGATGGGTGGTTTAGAGATGGGTCAGACGTAGAGTTCTTGACCAAAGGCCTGAAGCTGGCTCAGAAGTAAACAAAAGCCAGGGCTCTGCTCTGTCTTTCTGGGTGAGGCCAGACCCGGGGGTTCTGTAAACTGAGATCGGCCCCGTTTCCTCCCTCCCCCTCGAATCCAGTGGCATTTCTCCATGGGCAGCAGTCTACTCTAACAATCATGCAAGCTCTTGAAATAGTAAGAGTGTTTTCCCAGAAAACATGCACACATGAAAGATTCTGCCTGGTTCCAGAATTATCGGACCCCTGACACCCAGGATGTTCCTGAAGAAACTGTCAGGAACCAAAATGATAGCACTTCTCCCAGAAGCAGAAACCCCAACAAAGGAGTAAGTGCCACACACGGGGCCCTGCACCTGCGCCTGGGGGGCCTTGGTGTCGGGCGGTGCCCTGACCTTCCCTCTCACACAGGGCACAGGCCACGCTGGCTCTGAGTGACTCTGACGATCTGGAAACCAGCAAGGTTTCCATTCCACCAGCCAGGCAAGAACTCGAGCTAGCCGGGCACTTCCAGGCTGACCAAGTACAAAGAGGAATTTCACTGGAGTCTGGCCTGTGTTATGTTTGTTCCCCCCCTTCTGGGGGGTTTTTGGGGTCTCTCCAACCTGCCTTTGAGGGGAATCTCATGACACCTTGCCCAGAACTCGTATCTCAACTCATCAGTCTGGTCCTCAAAATCAGGTCACCACCATTCAATAAGCGTGGATTCACCCCACCTTAGGGAAGGGTCCCGGGGTGCATGCCCCAAGGTAAGCACATTTAGTGGGGAGACAGAGGGGAGGTCCACGCTCAGAGTGAGTCCCTGGAATGGACCACCTCTGAGACCCCTTCCTCTTCTGAGGTCCTGAGATGCTCTGGTGTGGGGATAGCCTCTGGCAGGGGTTAAACCAGCAGAGAATAGTTGCTCACACCCCCTGTGTCCTGACCCCCTGGGAAAAGTGACCACACTGTCTGTCTGGTCCATGCAGGACTAGCACCTGGCCCGATCTGACCACTGCTGAGCCCTGGTGGTTGGCTGGGACAGTAACGCACGTGCCCCATTCAGCCGGTGGGAGCTGCACGGGAGCCCGCAGCGTTGGCAGTCCCAGCGTGACAGCCACGGTGGCCCTAACCCTGGTTCCCACGGCATCGCCCTTCTGGCTGGCTGCCCGCCAGGACCCCCCGAGCCCCACCAGCCCAGGCACCTACCCAAGAGCGCGGCGGCCTGGCTGCGGCCCCCGAAGCTGCGGCTGAAGGAGCTGTGCCTGCTGGCATAGGAGGCTGGCCGGCTGGGCAGCCAGGGCAGCAGGAAGGCGGGGATCTCCGAGTGCAGGAGCTCCTCCGCCACGAAGGCCACCTCGAACCACTTGCGCTGGAAGCTGGCGAAGTCGTCCACGGCCGTCGTGTGCCAGGTGGCGGACTGCTGCACGGCCACTGCGGAGGGCGGGGGGGCTCAGCACGGCTGCCCGCGCGCTCTCACCGATTCACGCCTGACGCAGTGAATCTGAAAACTCGGCGCTAAGAAGCCAGCCGTGAAAGGCCGCGGAGGGCGTGAGGCCCCTTGGGTAGAAATGTCCAGAACGCGCCAGCCTTTACAGACAGACAGCTGACCGGTGGCCGGGGCCTGGGTGAGGCGGAGTTTGGGAGGGAGCACCCGTAAGAATGGGGTTTCCCTTCAAGGTGATGAGAAGGCCATGGAACTAGACAGAGGTGGTGGCTGCGCGATACTGTGAGCCCTATGTGCCACTGAACTGTCCCCTGTAAAATGCTTAGTTTGGGGGAACTTCCCAGTGGGCCAGTGGTTAGGCACTTTCACAGGGGGTCAACCCTTGATCGGGGAACCAAGACACCACAAGCCACGTGGCATGACCAAAAATAAAAAGGCAAAAACAAATAAAATGGTGAGTTTCATGTTACGTGACCTCTATTTCAATTAAAAAACTATTTTATCCTCCAGTGACGCTCAAAGTAAGTACAGATGCTCCGGGAGGCTGACATGTCCATCAACCAAGGGGACAGCGTCACACAAGGAGCCTGAGAAGCCCTGCAGTTTGAGGGGGCGCATCGCCAGGAAATACCTGCTTCGTAGGCAATAGTCAGCCTCACCTCGCTCAGGATCTCTGTCTATTACGATCTTGTAGAAATAGAAGCCGTAGATGAAGGTCCGCCAGGCTTCGCCAGAGGCGTGTGTGATGAGCTGCTCTTCCAGCATTTTCTAGAAGGAGAGTCAGCGAAACTCTGAAATTCCTGCAGGGGAACCCCTCCGACCCCACTCTCCTCCCCATCAGCTGTATCGGTTGCACTGTGTTAAACGCTGTGCCTGATACAGATTACATTATAAAATGGAAACTCATAATACAGTGTTATTAGATATTTCAAACACACAGACAAGTACAAAGAAAATCCAGGTCATACCATCAGCCACCTTCGACTAATTTAACTTTTTGCAATACAGACTTAAGAGATTTTTGTTTAAGATCCCACAAGCCATGCAGTGTAGCCAAAGAAAACTAAACAAAACTGTAAAATCTCTATGGATTCCCATGTCTCACTCCCTTCCTCTCTATCCAGAAATAAATGGTTAGTGTAATATAATTCTCATGTATGTCTTCAATAATTTCATTATACGGACACATATCGATCAAACATCACTGATTCTCCGTGGGGGCCTCTGTGTGGACAGGACGGTGTGCTCTGAGCTTTCCCTTGCCCACTTCTCGAGTTTAATCCCAGTTCCGAACGACAACATTAAATTCAGCGAGGGCTGGCTCAGTGCCTACCACGTGCCAAGCAATACTCGGGCACTGGTGACGTGGAAACACCTGGTCAGAGCTGCCCTGTTCTCAAGGGGCCCGGTCATGGCAGAGGATGAGCGAGATGCACACAGACCACACTCGGCTGTGCCCGGTGCTCTGGGAAGCGCAGGGAGCCAGGAAGGCGCTGAGGCAGAGAGAGGGCTTGGCCTGGGCACTTTTCACGGGATTCCTCCCTGAGGGTCAGAAGCACAGAGTCTGCCCAGAACACCTCAGTGCACACGGCAGATCCTGCCTCACATTTACGTCAGGTACAGAAGTGCCTTTCAAAGCAAGATGGGCCCGTGATGCACCGGCTGGCGCCTCCCCGGCCCGCGGTCTCACCTGCATGATGTCGATGGCCATGGCCTGCGTCTGGACCCCCTCCACGTTGTTCACCAGCCAGTGCACCACCTCCGCGCTGATGAAGCAGCTCGGCGACAGGCCCTTCTGCTCAGGGAGCAGCTGGACACCTGTCCTGAGTTCCAAGGAGGCAACAAGGAGAGAGAGAGGGTAAAAAAAGAGGAGGCTCCCCCACTGAAGTGAGGACCCTCACAGTGCAATCTCTCCCCACGCGTCCCAGACCCAGAGAAATCCGTGCGGCGGGACACAAGATGCGGCAGGGGAGAGGAGAAGGGGGAGACCTGGCCTTCAGAATGCCTGTGGCTCAACCACTGGAGCCCCACTTTCCAAACAAGGCAACAGGGCTCAGAGAGGCCAAGTAACTTGCCCAAGGCCACACAGCTGCTGAGGAGTCAGGTATAAACCCTCCAAACCCCACTGTCTGAGCAGCACCCTGGCTCACGCCATGGGATCCTCTGAGCCCCTGCATTCAGCCACTTACGAGGGGTGCTTCATGGCCTCCAGGATCTCCACCAGGGTGGAGGAAGACGTCAGAGAGCTGGCCGCCAGCTGCTGAGCGCTGCAAACAGGGAAGGAAGCCAGGATGATCTGGAGACTGAAGACACTGAAGCCAAGTACGGACAGCTACATCCTGGGGATACCTCAGAGGGCTGTCCTGCTTCCAAAGCGTGTGTGTGTGTTAGTCGCTCAGTCGTGTCCAGCTCTTTGCGACCCCATTTACTGCAGCCCACCAAGCTCCTCTGTCCATGGAATTCTCCAGGCAGGAATACTGGAGTGGGTTGCCATTTCCTTCTCCAGGAGATCTTCCCAACCCAGGGATCAAACACCGCAGGCAGATTCTTTTCCATCTGAGCCACAAGGGAAGCCCTTTCCAAATGTGTGTATATATATATATATATATATATGTCTTTACACCCCATCCTTGGGTCCCCGTGTCCCCCAGGGACTATATACGACATCATGGCTGCCCTCGGGCTGGGCTGGTTGGGCTGATCTGATAAACCTATCTGTGGGGCAGAAATAGAAACTCAGACCTACAGAGCAGACTTACAGACGCAGCGGGGGCAGAAGAGGGTGGGATGAATTGAGACAGGAGCTGAAAGATACACAGTGCCACACGCGAAACACTTGGTTAGCTGAAGGGCAGGTGCGCTATCACAGCAAGCTCAGCCCGGTGCTCTGAGCGTCTAGAGGGGTGCGGCGGGGGGCGCTTCAGGAGGAGGGGACACGGGTGTTCCTGTGACTGACTCACATGGCTGTAGGGCAGACACCAACACAACACTGTAAAGCAACCATCCTCCCATTAAACCAACTTATTAAAAAAAAAAGAATTCAAAGTGGTTTTGTGTCCTGGCTTCCTTTAACAAACATCTCCCCTTTGAACAATCTATGTCAGGCCCGACCACTTCCAAGACACTTCCCTGGAGGGAGCTCTGGGCCTCCCACACGTCACATCCTTCTCCCCTGGTGCCTCAGCGGTAAAGAATCTGCCCACAGTGTGGGAGCTGCAGGAGACGAAGGTTCCATCCCTGGGCTGGGAAGATGCCTTGGAGGAGGGCATGGCAACCCACTCCAGTATTCTTGCCTGGAGAATCCCCACGGACAGAGAAGAGCCTGGTGGGCTACAGTCCATGAAGTCACAAAGAGTCGGACTCAACTGAGCAACTTAGCGCGCGCACAAGCACTAGGTACTGTGGTCAGAGCCCGGGGGACAGAATCCCGCGGTCATCACCACCAGTGGGAGGGCCTCTGGTTTTGCTTGGCTTCAGTTTCCCCATCTAAAAACTGGGGAGGACACTGTTCCTGTCCTCCAGGGTTGCTGGGAGGTTAACGTGTATAAATGCTGAGCATGGACTGACGCCCACCAAGTCCAAACAGTCAATGATACTAAACACAACAGCAACAGCCACCCTTTTGAACTTGGAGACGTGAAGGATGCTGGTGAAGGGGACTTCCCTGGCAGCCCAGTAGTTAAGACTCCGAGCTTTCAATGTACAAGGCACAGGTTCAACCCTGGCTGGGGAACCGAGATCCCACATGCCACATGGTACAGCCAAAAAAAAGAACCGGTGAAGGTCAGAGAGTCGGGAGGCAGCGAGGGCCACACCTGAATCCCATCTGCCTGCTCCCAGGGCCCAGGGCTTCCATCACCTGCTGCGCGGCGAGCTCTTCCTTGATGATATCCAGATCATAAAGATGCTGAATACTCAGCAACTGAACCCAGGTCCCTGGGCACGGGACACACAGGCACGGGCCACACCAAAGCTGGGGCTTATCCGGAAGCTCCTTAACCCCCACCCCCCTCGCCGGGTGCCCCTGCCCTGGCCTCCTCTTCCTACTCGGCGGGTCCAGGACCCCCCAGAGCATTTCAGAACCTCAGGAGTTAAAGAAGCCTTTAAAGAAAGACCCTGGAAGTGAACTTCCTTCCGATACCTGAGTCCCCGTGACAAGCATTTGGACAGAGGCCACTCTGTTGTGTGAACATCATCAGCGGCAGAGAGCTTGGTTCCCTGAGGCAGGACCAGCTGCCTGGGGCTCTCTGCCATGAGATGGAGTGTGTTCTCTGTAATTCAGCCAGGCGTTCTGACTCGTGTCTCTCCCGGCCTTCTCCAGCCTAGACATTCCCAGCTCCTCTTCCAAAAGCAGAAGAGAACCTGCTGTTCTACCCTCATGAGCAACAAGGAAGCAGAAACGTGCATGCCTTTCCTGTGCCCTGGACAGCTGGAGCTGAAGCGTCCAGCAGCCTTGGTGGGGACCTGGGCCTGGAGAGACGAGACGCCTGGCCGAGCCCAGCTCCCGCACGGCGCCTGATGCCGTGGCGTCTCTACAGGAGCCTGTGAGGAGGGCAGGGCACGGACCACCAGCCCCGTCGGAAGGTGCCGGTGAGGACTGACTGGTCTGGGCTCCCAGACGTAACTTGTAGCCGAGTTAGAACTTGGGCCCGAGATCCAGACCGCTGGCCTCTGCGGCCTCTGAGGGCAGAGCGTCCCCACCGCCCAGGAGCACAAGTGTGGTCTTCCTGAGTCTCACCCGCTATCGCTGGAGTTTGCGGAGGAGAAGCACTGTTCCCCCAAGCTCTGCGAGTTCCCGAAGGTCTGGCTGCTGCCCCTGTCCACGGACTGGCCTGTGCTCACCCCCAGGCTGCTGCCGTCCAGCACCGGGGCGGCTGTCTGGTCCAGAGACACCTGCAGGAGATTTAAAAGTTAACGCCCAAACCCAAAAACCTTTCAGGCTGTTCACGTGTACGGTCCTTCCTGTCCCTCTCCTTCCCAGTCCCCGCTGGTCCCTGGGGGAAGAGCTGAAGCATCCAGGGACCATCCCCCACCAGGCGTGCACCCCCTTCCATCAGAGTAGGGGGAGTTCATGCACCCCAAACCGAGGCCATGGGAGGCCACTGTGCAGTGAAGCCCCCAGACCAGCACCTGACTCAGACCACAAGGTTTACACTAAAGAAAGCCCCCGGAGGAGTGAAAGCCGGCGCCGTCCCCCCGGGAGGGGGAGACAGCACAGAGACAAGCAGCTCCAGCCCCCAGCCCTATCCTCCGCACCCCCGTCCGTCCGGGGCGCCGTCAGTCTTCCCGCTTGTCCAGGTTCACACCTCAGGCACTGAAGCTCCCTTCTCCCGCTTCACCCCTAAGGAGAGGCCTCATCCTGTGGCCTCCCCTTGCTGACTCCCAGGGCCCACCAGATGTGCCCATGAGCCACCCAGCTCCCCCTGACGCCACCCCACACACGCTACCTGCGAGCACTCTGGCTTCACCCTCTCAAAGGACAATCCTAACCCCGTCACTCCGCTACCCTGCCATCTTTCCAGTCTCTCCACAAGCTATCGGACTGAGACCCGACTCGTAGAACCGGGGGCTTCCGCACACACACCCCCACACCCACGGCTGCGTTTCCAGCAGAGTCAACGCCGGTGTTCAGTCCTGTCCGTGTGCCCCGCCGGGACGCCCTTCCCCACCGATGTGGGCTACCAACACTGCGTTCCAAGCGCTGCTCCCTTAGCGAAACGCTCCCTGACGCACTCTGGTCCCCAAACAGAAACCTCCTTCTCTGCTTTCAGTCTGGGACCCTTGCCTGGGGGCTGGCACGCTTTGCTTCACGTCATGGTTTTCTGTCTCATTCCCTTTAAACAGCCTGACGGGCAGGACTATGACCCGCCCGCCTAGAGGCTGCACTGGACGGTGGGCATCTGGAGAGAAAGGCAAGCCGCAAAATACAAGATGCCCGGTCTCTCTCACAGGGGGTTCTCGAGTACTTCCAGAAGAACAGTATCAGATACTCTATTACACGATAAAAAAATATCACTCCTAAATAAAACAGAGCATCTCAACCACGGTACTGCTGCCATCAGGGTACCGCTGCCATAAGCCTTCGCTGTGGGAGCGTCCCAGCTGGCTCAGCGGTAGAGAACCCGCCTGTAATGCAGGAGACACAGGTTTAATTCCTGAGCAGGGAAGATCCCCTGGAGGGGGAAATGGCAACCCACTCCAGTATTCTTGCCTGAAGAATCCCGTGGACAGAGGAGCCTGGCAGGCTACAGTCTTGGGGTCGCCAAGAGAGGCTGAGCACCCATGAAGCCTTGGTTGTGGGGACCGCCGGGTGCACCGTGGGCGCTCAGCAGCATCCCTGGCTTCTGCTCACCAGGCGCTAGCCACGAGCCCCTGATCATCTCCCTCCGCTCCAGCTGGGACAGAAATGTCTCCAGGTATTACCAACGGTCCCCTGGGAGATAGTCATCCCTGGTTCTGAAAGAACCAATTTGCTCTTCTACATCAGGCTCAATGAATTGCCAAAAAAAAAGGACCACACAGACTTTGCCAGCCCCATAAATACAGAGAAATGTAGCAAGAGGCAGCTTGCAATTACCAACCACCACCTGCCCTCAACCAGCAAGACTTAGGAAGAGGTGTCATGCCATGAAACTAAGTTAGAAGCTAATGGAGGGGACCAGACCCAGCTCTCTGGCACAGGTGCCCCTTCTGGGCCTCTCTGTGGGTTATCTCTTGTCTACCGCTCCTGAGTCAGAACCCCACCACCAGCCCACACCAGGATGTGGTTAAAGTTATCCTCTAAATCAGAAGTTGGCAAATATCTTCTGTCAAGGGCCAGATGGTAATTATTTTAGGCTTTGTGGGCTATAAGGCCTGTTGGAACTGCTCAACTCTGCATGAAAAAGCACAAAAGCAACCATCAATGATGTGAATGAAGGGGTGTGGCTGTGTTTCGATAATACTTTATTGACAAAAGCAAATGGTGGGCCAGACTAGTGTTTGTATGATTACATGGTTAATCATTATAAAATAACAAGTTAAAAAAGATAAAACCTCCCCTGCCCTTATGATGCTTACCAGGAAAAAAAATAAGAGTTCAGCCTTTAAGTCAGGTTGCTACATCATATGGACAAAAACACCTAAAGGGGAAGATGCCACCATGTGGCTGAGTCAGTGGCAGCCACGTGGGCAAAGACGGGGACACTGATACCTCTTTGTCGCTACCAACAGAAGGTACTGCATCTCCAAGATCAAATTCAATTTCAACTGCCCCTCAAACTCGGCTTCAGCCCAATTCCAGGTGTTTTCAGAACCAAGCTGAAGGCCAGGTCAAGGCTTCAACTGACAGACAGGCATGCATGGGGTGCAGGGCCCAGGGGTTGGACTGACCTGCGGGTAGAAGGCAGATGATGCTGTGCGCGGGCTGCGGACAAACTCCATAAAGAAGGCCCCGTCCTGAGGTCAGAGCGGCAGGAAGCGGCGGCAGGTGCGAGGGGGTGGAGGATGGCACGTGGCCCAGCAGTGAACCAGTGCAGGAGGAGGAAGGGGCGAAGGAAAAAAACAAAAACAAGGAGGGAAGGAGAGAAAGAAGGGCACATGAAGGGAAAAGGGAAAGAGAGAGAGACCCATCCACCCAGGAGGAAGATATCCAGATGCAAAGCGTTAGCAGAAACCCACACCTTCCCAGGCAGAGCATCCCAGCCATGTAGGCGCAGCACCTGGGGGAAGGTGTGTCCCAGCACCTCAGGTCTCATCAGAGCCCAGCTGGGACGCCTGCGTCCCCACATAGCTCTGAACGTCCTTCAGACCCATGCCGAGGGGACCGGAAGGCCGCAGGGCAGCCTGTGTGTGGGGGGAACAGGGCAGGACTGCAGGCAGCGTCCTGGCCTGGTGGGGAGACCCCCAGGCTTCTGGGTGATACATGGACACCTGAAGCTTGTGCTTCCACCTGTTACTAAACACGGCAGCAGATGGGAGAAGAGGATTCAATGCAGGAAAAGTTCTTGCTAAATTTTCCAAGCGAACCAGGGACACAGAAGCAGCAGTACCTTCTCCTCTACTGGTTGTGTAACGACACCACGAAGCCGTTGAGACATTTATACTGTCAGACCCGTGTGTGCTCACCAGGAGGGGCTCCTGGAGCGGCCTCCCCGCCATCCCTGTGGGGTTCAGGTTGCCGTGGACTTGAAACATAAACGGCAGAGAGAACTTTTCCAATCACATCTCCCTCCCTCCTTCCTTCTTAAGGTCAAGACATACCCTCTTGTCCCTTCAAAATCTTTGCACTTTTTATGTCATCACTGAAATTTGGAAATAGCACTCCATATACCTGAAGGTCTCTGCTTGCCTACAACTTTTCTTTAATTCTAAAAGGAGAATCACTGAAGTATTTCACTGTCTGTTTTACCAGGACTGCTGTCCTGGCCCATCAGCCACGACAAGCTCCAGAAACGAGCCGCGGAAACGTGCACACGGGTACCCTCCACATGTCCTGACATGCAGGAGTCTCCCTGGAGACAGTGGCGGCCGTCTCCTGACCCCTCTGCCTCCCCCGGACCACTCGGAAATCTACACCCAGCAGACCCATGGCCACCTGTGTGGACTGCACTGTCTAGCCGGATGATGAGGGGAGTGCTGTGGACAACAGTCTCCTATTTGGTCACTGGCATATGTTAACCCTAATCCTGCGGTTCTGTAATCTCTCACTTCTCAGTACGGGCCCCACCCGGCTTCTAATCCTGTGGACAGCACACAGGCGTTTGTGTGTTCCCATGCTCTATTTGCACCCCTCCTCTGCCAGAACACACCAAAGCAGAGATGCTGACGTGAGGCACCCGTGAGGACAGATGAAAAGACTTCCTTCACTGACGGGTCGTTCCTGACGCACAGACTACACTGGGGACTGGACCCAGAGCCACTGTCTTAGAGCTGGGCTTGCAGAACAGCCTCCAAAGAGATCTGGTCCCCTGGCTGTTCCAGTCTGTGAGTTGAGAGCTTTTCGAATTTTAAATGGTGGAGGAAGAGTCCACACGATAACCTGGGTCCTGCCTCTCAGCCCACAAAGACTAAAATATTTCTTAAGGTTTGCCGTCTCGGGTCTATGAATTCCGGAAGTTGCCTGCAGCCTCGGTTGCTACTTTTCTCGAGATTTTAATCCCTCCATCCTAGTCATCTAATTCTAGGAACTTATCCCGAAGAAATAATCAGAGATGTGATCAAATAATTGTGTGCAAGGCTGTTGCAGCATTATTTGAAATTGTGATACACTGCAGAATAATTATAAAAACCTTACGGAACGCTTACCAAAAACTATTTTTAAAAATCAGAAACCACATACATGTTGTTTTAGACAAATGAAGGGCTAGTCACATAATGAAATATTATATAGTTATTTTTTTTAAATCATGCTTTGGAGAAATAATGAGATGGGGAAATCTTCATGATGTGGGAGAAAAATAAATAAATAGGCAGATGGATATATAAGTTGACCACAGTGTTGAAAAGTAAAAAAATCTATTGAATCTGCTTCGTCTCTGAGTGAGAGAAACCAGATGAGGGAACGTGCGGCCACATGGGAACGATCTCAGGTTCTGAATTTCTGGGGAGAAGGAGCTCACAGAGTCGTACCTATACCTATTGGTCTTCGAGGGCAGGACAAGCCTGCCCTGTGGAGCTTTCAGCCGCCCTGCTGTACCCGCCAATCCCGTGCAGGGGCCAAAGTCCTGGGTTTTGGCTTCTGTCTCCCAGGACACTCCCGTCTGACTACTCAGGAGTCTATGCAAACTGATGGGCGTTCCCTTCACCAAAGAGGGAGCTCTCCTGGAATCTGCTTCAGCCGTGTTATCTCTTGTCTACCGCTCCTGAGTCAGAACCCCACCACCAGCCCACACCAGGATGTGGTTAAAGTTATCCTCTAAATCAGAAGTTGGCAAATATCTTCTGTCAAGGGCCAGATGGTAATTATTTTAGGCTTTGTGGGCTATAAGGCCTGTTGGAACTGCTCAACTCTGCATGAAAAAGCACAAAAGCAACCATCAATGATGTGAATGAAGGGGTGTGGCTGTGTTTCGATAATACTTTATTGACAAAAGCAAATGGTGGGCCAGACTAGTGTTTGTATGATTACATGGTTAATCATTATAAAATAACAAGTTAAAAAAGATAAAACCTCCCCTGCCCTTATGATGCTTACCAGGAAAAAAAATAAGAGTTCAGCCTTTAAGTCAGGTTGCTACATCATATGGACAAAAACACCTAAAGGGGAAGATGCCACCATGTGGCTGAGTCAGTGGCAGCCACGTGGGCAAAGATGGGGACACTGATACCCCTTTGTCGCTACCAACAGAAGGTACTGCATCTCCAAGATCAAATTCAATTTCAACTGCCCCTCAAACTCGGCTTCAGCCCAATTCCAGGTGTTTTCAGAACCAAGCTGAAGGCCAGGTCAAGGCTTCAACTGACAGACAGGCATGCATGGGGTGCAGGGCCCAGGGGTTGGACTGACCTGCGGGTAGAAGGCAGATGATGCTGTGCGCGGGCTGCGGACAAACTCCATAAAGAAGGCCCCGTCCTGAGGTCAGAGCGGCAGGAAGCGGCGGCAGGTGCGAGGGGGTGGAGGATGGCACGTGGCCCAGCAGTGAACCAGTGCAGGAGGAGGAAGGGGCGAAGGAAAAAAACAAAAACAAGGAGGGAAGGAGAGAAAGAAGGGCACATGAAGGGAAAAGGGAAAGAGAGAGAGACCCATCCACCCAGGAGGAAGATATCCAGATGCAAAGCGTTAGCAGAAACCCACACCTTCCCAGGCAGAGCATCCCAGCCATGTAGGCGCAGCACCTGGGGGAAGGTGTGTCCCAGCACCTCAGGTCTCATCAGAGCCCAGCTGGGACGCCTGCGTCCCCACATAGCTCTGAACGTCCTTCAGACCCATGCCGAGGGGACCGGAAGGCCGCAGGGCAGCCTGTGTGTGGGGGGAACAGGGCAGGACTGCAGGCAGCGTCCTGGCCTGGTGGGGAGACCCCCAGGCTTCTGGGTGATACATGGACACCTGAAGCTTGTGCTTCCACCTGTTACTAAACACGGCAGCAGATGGGAGAAGAGGATTCAATGCAGGAAAAGTTCTTGCTAAATTTTCCAAGCGAACCAGGGACACAGAAGCAGCAGTACCTTCTCCTCTACTGGTTGTGTAACGACACCACGAAGCCGTTGAGACATTTATACTGTCAGACCCGTGTGTGCTCACCAGGAGGGGCTCCTGGAGCGGCCTCCCCGCCATCCCTGTGGGGTTCAGGTTGCCGTGGACTTGAAACATAAACGGCAGAGAGAACTTTTCCAATCACATCTCCCTCCCTCCTTCCTTCTTAAGGTCAAGACATACCCTCTTGTCCCTTCAAAATCTTTGCACTTTTTATGTCATCACTGAAATTTGGAAATAGCACTCCATATACCTGAAGGTCTCTGCTTGCCTACAACTTTTCTTTAATTCTAAAAGGAGAATCACTGAAGTATTTCACTGTCTGTTTTACCAGGACTGCTGTCCTGGCCCATCAGCCACGACAAGCTCCAGAAACGAGCCGCGGAAACGTGCACACGGGTACCCTCCACATGTCCTGACATGCAGGAGTCTCCCTGGAGACAGTGGCGGCCGTCTCCTGACCCCTCTGCCTCCCCCGGACCACTCGGAAATCTACACCCAGCAGACCCATGGCCACCTGTGTGGACTGCACTGTCTAGCCGGATGATGAGGGGAGTGCTGTGGACAACAGTCTCCTATTTGGTCACTGGCATATGTTAACCCTAATCCTGCGGTTCTGTAATCTCTCACTTCTCAGTACGGGCCCCACCCGGCTTCTAATCCTGTGGACAGCACACAGGCGTTTGTGTGTTCCCATGCTCTATTTGCACCCCTCCTCTGCCAGAACACACCAAAGCAGAGATGCTGACGTGAGGCACCCGTGAGGACAGATGAAAAGACTTCCTTCACTGACGGGTCGTTCCTGACGCACAGACTACACTGGGGACTGGACCCAGAGCCACTGTCTTAGAGCTGGGCTTGCAGAACAGCCTCCAAAGAGATCTGGTCCCCTGGCTGTTCCAGTCTGTGAGTTGAGAGCTTTTCGAATTTTAAATGGTGGAGGAAGAGTCCACACGATAACCTGGGTCCTGCCTCTCAGCCCACAAAGACTAAAATATTTCTTAAGGTTTGCCGTCTCGGGTCTATGAATTCCGGAAGTTGCCTGCAGCCTCGGTTGCTACTTTTCTCGAGATTTTAATCCCTCCATCCTAGTCATCTAATTCTAGGAACTTATCCCGAAGAAATAATCAGAGATGTGATCAAATAATTGTGTGCAAGGCTGTTGCAGCATTATTTGAAATTGTGATACACTGCAGAATAATTATAAAAACCTTACGGAACGCTTACCAAAAACTATTTTTAAAAATCAGAAACCACATACATGTTGTTTTAGACAAATGAAGGGCTAGTCACATAATGAAATATTATATAGTTATTTTTTTTAAATCATGCTTTGGAGAAATAATGAGATGGGGAAATCTTCATGATGTGGGAGAAAAATAAATAAATAGGCAGATGGATATATAAGTTGACCACAGTGTTGAAAAGTAAAAAAATCTATTGAATCTGCTTCGTCTCTGAGTGAGAGAAACCAGATGAGGGAACGTGCGGCCACATGGGAACGATCTCAGGTTCTGAATTTCTGGGGAGAAGGAGCTCACAGAGTCGTACCTATACCTATTGGTCTTCGAGGGCAGGACAAGCCTGCCCTGTGGAGCTTTCAGCCGCCCTGCTGTACCCGCCAATCCCGTGCAGGGGCCAAAGTCCTGGGTTTTGGCTTCTGTCTCCCAGGACACTCCCGTCTGACTACTCAGGAGTCTATGCAAACTGATGGGCGTTCCCTTCACCAAAGAGGGAGCTCTCCTGGAATCTGCTTCAGCCGTTTTCTATCCTCCCCCCACCTCCACCCACACACCCACCCCCATCCCGCCCCGTCCACCAGGGAGGGCTGAGGATGGAGCTGAAGGGAAACCAGAGGCCAGTGTCCCAGCTCAAGCCAGACCTTCAGTCTTGACTGACCCACTTAACCTGACTGATTGATAAACCTGCTTTCCTCAGGTAGTCAGCTTCCTTACAAGTCCCTCCATCAACACAGTGATGCTACCAAGGGTTCACCAACTCCTCAGCACACTTGGATCTGGCTCCGAGGGCTGTGGGCCACCTTCCGTGGCGAGGCCCCGAGTGCAGCCCCAGGGCTGGCCCCCTGCCCATCGAGGGGCCCCTTTACCTTGCGCGGGCTGTCCACGTAGGTGGGAGTCATGGCCACAGCGCCGCTCTCGGCCGGCGGGGCGGAGCTCTTGACCCCGTGTGCCGCTGCCTGCTGCTCTCCCAGGCACCTGAGAGGAGGAAACACACACAGGCGGTTCTGCTCAGAGCCCGGGGAAGGACCAGCGTTGGCCACGACGAGCCGAAGGCTGTTCTGTGCCCGTCATCTCCGAAACTCGCTTTTCCCTTTGTTTCTCCTCAGACCTTGTGGGGTGCCCTTAATTTCATTCCCTGTCCTGAATGATTGCCAGCTGCCACCGAAAATCAGAAAACAGCTCAACTTCAAAAGCATCTTGGTGGTCCAGTGGTTAAGATGCAGAGGATGTGGGTTCAATCCCTCGTGGAGGAACGAAGATCCTGCATGTCACACGGTGCAACCAAAAATAAATGAGTAAATAAAAGTATCCTGGCACAGCTTGGGGTTCACATATTCCTTTGAAAAGGCAAGTGACAGGGTTTGAGCCACTCCATCCATGAACACCATGCTTTCAACTCTCTGGGACAGAGCTTTTCCTCAGTTTTTATTAAATAGACCACCAGAAGCACACTCTGAAAATTAGGGCTGTGTTACTGTTCAGCACAACTAAATAGGGTGGACCATGTCAACTCTTTACACATTTTGAAGATTTGTTAATCTTGCAAATGCACACACTTAATCCCTCCCCACCGCCTAAAAAAAGCCACGCACATAACAGGCATTATCTCAGACACAAGACAACTATGGTTTTCTTATGACATCTCCTCCCATCTTGGTTCTGGAGTCCATAAGTGCCTACTTTCACATTTTTCTAATTTCTTTTCCGTACTAAAATAAACCATGAATCACTGTAACTTAGGGCTTCCCAGGTGGCTCAGTGGTGAAGAATCCACCTGCCAATGTGGGAGATCTGGGTTTGATCCCTGGGTTGGGAAGATCCCCTGGAGAAGAGAATGGCTTCCCACTCCAGTATTCTTGCCTGGAGAATCCCATGGACAGAGGAGCCTAGTAAGCTACAGTCCATTCAGTTCAGCTCAGTTCAGTCGCTCAGTCGTGTTCGACTCTTTGCGACCCCATGGACTGCAGCATGCCAGGCCTCCCTGTTCATCACCAACTCCCAGAGTTTACTCAAACTCATGTCCATTGAGTTGGTGATGGGTCAGTCCAGGGGGTCACAAAAAGAATCAGACATGACTTAACAACTAAACAATAACAAACTGTAACTCAAATGAGTCCCCAAATTAGACTTTTCCTGTATCACTGACTCTTTATTTGGCGAGCTCCAGGAGGCTCACACCCCAGTCTTAAATGCTCGGCTGTTACTGTGACACACCTACTCGCGGTGGGCACCGTGAGGCCCGGACCCTCGCGTGGCCGCACTGCATCGGGAGCGGCCCCCCAGCAGCCCTCCAGCGGGGCCCATGCCCCTCCCCAGGCTGCCTTGGGACAATGAACCATCACCAAAGGGGGTAAATGCCTGGCCCTGGTCCAACTCAGCTCACTTCCAGGGGGAGACCGGAGGCGTCAGTGGGCTTTCCTGCAGCGGGCCCCTCCCTCGGTCCTCTGCCCCCTCCCTCCCCGGGGAAACCAATTCATGAAGTTTCTCTCGTCTTAAATTCTGACATGTCTGTTACTGATGGGGAGGTGAACTCATATGGGAGATTAAAAACTGGTTTCCATAGTAACCTGCTACACTCTCTCTTTTTGGTTTTTATCATGGAAAATTTTCAAACCCATATGAAAATACAGGATAATGTAATCAAACCCATGATCTACCTGGACTCCAGGATCATTTACGATGGAGCCAATCTTGTCCCATCTATACCTACCCACCCCAATTATTTGGAAGCAAAACTCACATATGCTATTATTTCATCTATAAACACTTCTGTGTATTGCATCTCTAGAAGAAAATAAAAGAATAACAATCCCATCAACACACTTTAATTTTTAAAAATTTTCTAGTATCATTATTTCTCTAATTGTCTCCAAAAAAGCTTTTTACAGTGTTTGCTGGATGCAGTTAAGGCCCCTACGCTGCAGTCAGTCACGTCTCTCGAGCATCCTTTGAGCCGGAAGCTCTTTTCATCTCTCCATATCCTGCAATTTATCTGTGGGAGAAAGGAGCTCACTGGTCTTGTAAATTTACCATCTGGATGTGCTCATCGCATCTCTTCATTGTTTACCCCGCTCCTCTGTGCCCAGCACTTCCTGAGAACTAGAAATTGTATCTAGAGGTTTGAGCATATTTAGGCTTGATGCGCAGGAACTTCTCCTCAAGCATGCTGTGTGCTTCTATTTGGAGGCCTCAGCGTCTGGCGATGTGAGCGGTCACTGGTGACCTCTGCTAGGTCTGTAAGCGCATAGGAGCCCACACGTGGTAATGTTCGAGTGCTCCCTCTGGATCCATTAGCTTGAATACTGGAGAGACAGACACCTCCCCACACCGATCGCCTGGCTACTCTGAGGGGTGATTCATATACGAAGAGTTCAACTCTGCCTGAGCCCCGTACATCGTGCCGTCTCTGCATCACATCATGATATGTTCCTCTGGGCCTCGTCCACAAACACACACTGGGAGGTCCTCCTATGCTTCCTGGGAGCTGTGGCCATTTCCCTGGCTGTGCCCAGGGTTCCCTCGTCCGATACGTGTGACAACCCTCGTGTACTGAGCTGCCATCTATGTGCTGACCTATGGACCAGGGGTGGGGGATTCAGAGACACCGAGGACCTACCCTTGCCCTTGGAGGCGCCTCAGCTCAGGGGAGGGGACACCACCAAAAAACCTGCTATGCTGTGCACGCCCACACCTGAGACACGCATGGGGCGCACTGCCTTCTTCCCAGAGGCCATGACGACTGCCACATGGGCCTGCGCCCTGCTCTGACTCCCTGATGTCGGTTTCTCTCCATCAGACAGAAGCCACGGAGCCCAGACTGCCCACAGCCCTTCTCCCGTGGCCCCTGCCTCCCACGAGAGCCTGACGCCACGTGAGCGCCTCCAGGCAAAGACTCAGGGGAACCGGAGGAAACCGATGCACGTGATAAGATAGCAGGACTACAGGAGAAACTTCTCAAGCTCTTCTTCATATTGCTGCAGCACAGTTTTCCACAGTAAAACTGGATCTGCTTGGTGTAGCAAAAAATAAAGAAAAGCACAAGGTAAAAAACGCCACGAGAGCAAATATTACATAAAGGCCTGGCTCCCTCTGCTCGGCCTCCAGCTCTGAGAAGAGGCACCACGTCGCCTGGGAGCAGCCATCTGGGGGAAAATACATCTCGGGGCGCCCTGTGCTGCCTCCCGCTGTGGGGTCAGCTTAGCGCCTCCCACACATTAGGGGACACTGTCACCCCAGACATCCCTCCTCTCTCCATCTGAGCAGAAAGAGGCCCCATGGAGCGCTCGGAACAATGACTCACTGACACATTAAAATAAGATTCCCCTACCCCCAGCTTCACACCCCTCCCAGCAACATATGTTCCTTGTTCTTTTTTTCCAGCGGGAAAGGTCTGCGATTAGCTAAGGAACACTCTGCAGGCAGAGTTGTGGGGTCTTTCCTGGGTCAGATTTTCTGGAGGCCCCAGCACCGTCAATCACGGGCCTGACCTATCCCAGCTTTGCGGGTCATCTGCCCACACACCACCCCCCGCCACCCCCGTCACCCTGGCCACTCTCTTCCCTGCCCCCTGCATCCCTTTCTACCCCATCCTCGCCTCCAGCCTCTGTTGCCTCTCGCCTGGACCAGTGAGGTCTCTGCCTCCTGAGCCCATCCACCAGGCCTTCCCAAACGCAGGACCCATCCCTGAAAATACCACTTCTGCCAAAGATGCTGCATGACTATTTCACGATATTAAGGAACTGCTGTGACTTCTTAGGTGAATTACGATATTACGGCTTTAAGAGTACTTATCTTTCAGAGATGCACACTGAAATCTTATAGAGGAAGAGATGAGATGTCTGGGGTTTTATAAGAAATAAAAAGGAAGAGAAGTGGGATATAAATGCAACAAGACTGGCCCTGAGTGAACAATCATTAAAGCTGGGTGATGGGTAAATAGAGATTTATTATGTGAATCTAGTTTGGTTTTTTTTTTTTAATGTCTGAAATTTTACATTAAAATAAAGAAACTTTCAAACGACCGCTCTTGCTATGGGAACATGTCGGAACAGCTTCGAGTCTGACTTCCCACGCTGTCTTTGCAACTGTATCTCCCGCTGGGCCACAAGCTCACTCACATTACCTTCTGAAAGCTCAACATCTGTGGGCTCCTGCAGGCACGGCTCGGAAACCCCGGCCCACCGGACAGATGCCAGGGAGCACAGAGGGGACTTGATCTGGCTGGAAGGGTGGAGGGGGCGGGGTTAAGGCTTGTGGCAATGTTTTCTCCTTTTCCCCAAGTCCCACCTCCCCAGGAATAAATGCATCCCTTCCTACAAAGACATCTTAAATCCCACATCCCAAAGCAAAATGGGATCCCTCTGGGGTCCTGAGAGCTGCAGCGCCTGCTCTTCATGAAGGGACCATACACTCTAACGCCTAGAGAAGCTGGTCAGGTGGCGGACTGAGGGACCAAGTCAAGTGCAAGCACAGAGGATGCGCTGGCTCCACAGTGAACCAGGGCACAAGCCCACCTAAAGTGCCAGCCCATCCACCGTGGCCAGGCTTGAATGGGGACCCAGTGCTAACTGAGTCTCCACTAGCTCAAGCAAAGCAAATATTACATATTATATGTAACATACCTTTGTATGACACTGTCTATGTTTTTCATATAACCACGCATCATGTAGATATATGTTATCTATTTTTTCATATAGGAATTCACTAAGAAATTAAGATTTTTTTTAAGGTTTTTTTTTTATTGTTTACTTATTTATTTATTTTGGCTGTGCAGCACGTGTGATCTTAGTTTCCCAATCAGGGACTGAATCCATGCTGCGTGCAGTGGAAGCACAAAGTTTTAACCACTGGACCCCCAGGGCCCAGAACTCAAGATTTTTATATGAACTCTTCAAACAAACAAACAAAAAAATTGGCTCAAATATTCTAAAAATATTCTGTGTTTTGGGTAGAGAAACTACTCTTTAATGGTGGCTATGTGTCATTGTAAGTTTATCTATACCCATGGACAGAGGAGCCTGGTGGGCTACAGTCCATGGGATTGCAAAGAGTCAGACACGAATTATGACGAGACTAAACCACCACCACACCCACAGAGTGTGCAACACCAAGAGTGAAGCTCGATGTAAATAAATGGGGCATTCTGGGCCCATCAGGTGCACCAAATGAGCTACTCAGTGAGGGACGTGGATGCTGTGTGGGGAAGGCTGTATATGGGACCCCCCTGTACCTTCTGCTCAACTGTGCCTTGAACCTAAAACTGAATTAAAAACAGAAAAGTCTATTAAAAATAAAGACAAACCAAAAATCAACCCACTAACAACAACCAAAAAAAAAACATTGTGGACCAAACCAATTGTATCTGTATTTCAAATCAAGCTCCAGACTTCAAGTTTATAAATTCTGGCCGATTTCATGACATTCAACACTTACCATGTATGAACAGTTCTTTTCACCTGCCTGTCTTTTGGCAATTACTGGCTCCTTGGCAGACAGCACCAACATTTCACCACACTCGGGCCTGCGGGGCGCGGAGGTGTCTTCCTCCACCGGGCACTTACTTCTGACTGGCCTCCATCTCCAGCAGGGCAGACAGAGCTGAGGTTCCCTTCTTCCCAACTGGGGGTCCGGCCGACTCGAGGGAGTGCGTGGGAATGGGCCCGGCCATCTGCAAGCCTTTCATGGCAGCCCCTTTCTAGAGCAGAGAGAAGGAAACAGGCCATCAGATGCTGCTGTGTCCGCTGTGCCTCAGGCTCTGGGAACCCATCAGTACAGTCCAGGAGGATGAGACCCAGGAGCCGGAAATGCCAGGAAACAGCATTTTACTCAAACCCAAAGTCCCAAGTAGCTGTCAGGCTCAAAACAAAATGCCTCCTTGAGGCGGTTTACTTACATTTTACTCTTATCACAGTTTGAGGAAGTAAACAACGTAACATCTACATTATGGAAAAAGAAACTAAGTCTCAGAAAAGTGAAATTCAGTTCAGTCCAGTCACTCAGTCCTGTCCCACTCTTTGTCATTCTGTCCATCTGCACTGGTTTTGGAGCCCAGAAAAATAGTCAGCCACTGTTTCCACTGTTTCCCCATATATCTGCCATGAAGTGATGGGACCAGATGCCATGATCTTAGTTTTCTGAATGCTGAGCTTTAAGCCAACTTTTTAATTCTCCTCTTTCACTTTCATCAGGAGGCTCTTTAGTTCCTCTTCACTTTCTGGCATCAGGGCAGTGTCATCTGCATATCTGAGGTTAATGATATTTCTCCTGGCAATCTTGATTCCAGCTTGTGCTTCTTCCAGCCCAGCGTTTCTCATGATGTACTCTGCATAGAAGTTAAATAAGTAGAGTGACAATATACAGCCTTGATGTACTCCTTTTCCTATCTGGAATCAATCTGTTGTTCCATGTCCAGTTGACTGACTCCAAAACCAAGGTTCTTTCCACTACACAGCTCTCCTGGAAATGATGCTGTGTACAGAAGACAGCTGAACTTCAGGTTAAAAACAAAAAGTAAAAACACGACTGATGATGAAACACTGCTCAGCAATGGAAAAGAATGAACTGTGGAGTCAGGCGACAAGTCAGATGAATCCCAAAGGTGTTATGCTGAGGGGAAGAACGCAGGCTGGAAAGATTATGTGCTGTATGATTCCATTTATAGGATATTTGGAAAAGACATCTGTAGAGTGATGGAGAACAGACCAGTGTCCATCAGGGTTAGAGATGGAGGGATAGTGTGACTCTAAAGGGTGCTGGGAGAGTTTTCCTTGGAGTGATGGAACTATTCTGGGTCATGACCGTGGCAGTGATGGTGGTGACATGAAGCTATACATTTATAAAACTCAGAGACCTGTGTGTATAGGCACACAGGCGTGCACATGGGCCGAATCATCCCAGATCAGCCCTTTGTTAGCTAGGTGTCCTCAGACATCCTCCCATCACCCCTACAAGCCTCAGCATCCTCACTGGGGAGTGAGTCACTGAAAGGAGGCCCAAGGGTGCGGGAAGCCTCTACAAGTGCCTGAAGTGACATGGCTGCTGTTGAGCAGTCCGGCCCCAGGGCACACAGGTAGCTGTGCCTGACGCTGGGAACCCTGCAGGAGCTCATGAGCGCTTTGTCTTCGGGTGGGGAGCTTTCCCCCGCTTCCCCCACCACCAACCACTTCATCCTGCAATGAAGGAGAACCCACTCTGCTGGACTGAAGATAATCCCTGGGTGGCTGTGGGGTAAAGAACTGGCCGGGGACGGGCCGCTGACGCGAGGGGAGACGGTCCCTGCAGCCCACTCCCGGCGCAGCCCGCGAGGGACCCGGGGCCTCACCCGCAGCATGCGGTCCGAGCGGTGCCGCCGGCGGATGCGGTTCAGGCCCTCCACGAAGCGGATGAAGCCGTCCAGGAGCTGCCACTCCTCCTCGTCGGCCCGCGGCCGGTCCCCGTAGATGTCGCAGTGGGCCTCTCCCTCCGTGATGCGCTTGGTGGCGGTGACGCAGGCCGGCAGCAGCAGGAAGCGTGTCCTCCAGAACTTCAGGGACTCGATTAAGCTGCGGAGGGATACAGTGGGAAAGGAGGCGCAGGTGCGGCCAAGCCGGTGATAGAAGCACCTCCAGCGAGGTGCATCCATCTCAGCACCCCACCCCCACCCCCGCCTCCAGAGTCGGGTGTGGAGGGTCCTTCTGCCTGGGAGCACGTGCCCATATGAGGTTGCAGGCTCCAGGGGAAGGCCTCCAAGGCTGCTCCTCCCTTCTACCCCAGAGCCCCTGGAATGCTCCTGTGCACCCAGGCCCGGTGTCACGGCAGCATTTTATCATCACAACCATAAATCACGCATAAACATGAAAAGTTAAAAACAAGACATCAGAAAGCTTTTTATGTAGAGAATGCATATACAACAAGGTCCTACTGCACACCACAGCACAAAGAACTATATTCAATAGCCTGTGATCATAAAAGAGAATGAAATACTAGCCAGGACAGGGAAGCAACCTAGATGTCCATCAGCAGAGGAATGGATAAAAAAGCTGTGGTACGCATACACAATGGAATATTGCTCAGCCATTAAAAAGAATGCATTTGAATCAGTTCTAATGAGGTGGATGAAACTGGAGCCTTATTACACAGAGTGAAGTAAGTCAGAAAGAAAAACACAAATACCGTATACTAATGCATATATATGGAATTTAGAAAGATGGTAACAATGACCCTATATGTGAGACAGCAAAAGAGACAGAGATGTGTAGAACAGTCTTTCGGACTCTGGGAGAAGGCAAGGGTGGGATAATTTGAGAGAAGAGCACTGAAACATGTATATTATCATATGTGAAACAGAGCACCAGTCCAGGTTCGATGCAGGAAGCAGGGCACTCAAGGCTGGTGCACTGGGATGACCCTGAGGGATGGGATGGGGAGGGAGGTGGGAGTGGGGTGTAGGATGGGGAACGCATGTACACCCATGGCTGAGTCATGTGAATACATGGCAAAACCCACAATATTATAAAGTAATTAGCCTCCAATAAAAAAAAAAAAATACTGCCATTACTGCAACATGAATGGACCTAGATATTATCACAATGGGTGGAGTAAGTCAGAGAAGGACAAATATGATATCACTAAAATGTGCAATCTGAAAGAATGGCACAAATGAGCAAAACAGAAATCGAATTACAGATGTAGAGAACAAACTTAACCAGTTACCAAGGAGGAAAGAGAGTGGGGAGAAACAAACCGGGAGATTGAGATCGACATATACACACTGCTGCTGCTGCTGCCGCGAAGTCGCTTCAGTCATGTCCAACTCTGTGCGACCCCATAGACGGCAGCCCACCAGGCTCCCCCGTCCCTGGGATTCTCCAGGCAAGAACACTGGAGTGGGCTGCCATTTCCTTCTCCAATGCGTGAAAGTGAAGTCGCTCAGTCGAGCCCGACTCTCAGCAACCCCGTGGACTGCAGCCCACCAGGCTCCTCTGTCCCTGGGATTCTCCAGGCAAGAGTACTGGAGCGGGCTGCCATTTCCTTCTCCAATGCATGAGCGTGAAGAGTGACAGTGAAGTCGCTCAGTCGAGCCCGACTCTTAGCGACCCCGTGGACTGCAGCTAAACAGGGCTTCCCTGGTGGCTCAGCTGGTAAAGAATCTGCCTGTAATGCAGGAGGCCCGGGTTCGATCCCTGGGCCGGGACTATCCCCTGGAAAAGGAAATGGCAACCCACTCCAGTATTCTTGACTGGGAAATCCCACAGACAGAGGAGCCTGGCAGGCTACAGACCATGGGGTCGCAAAGAGTCAGACACGACTGAGTGTAAAGCACCACATATAAAGTAGATAACGAGTAAGGGCCTACTGTACAGCCCAAGGAGTCCCACTCAGGACTTCGTGACGATCTGCATGAGACAAGAATCTAAAAAAGGGCAGACGTATGTATACGTATAACCGATTCACTTTGCTGGATACCTGAAACTAACACAGCACTATAAACCAACTATACTCCAATTAAAAAAAAAGAATAAAATGTACGTTTACACGAAACCGTCACACTGTACACCTCACATGTATACTACTTTTGTCAATTATACCTCAATAAAGCTGAAAAAAGACTTTTAAAAATCCTAGGATAAACCATGGAGGGGGGGCTTCTCTGGTGGCTCAGATGGTAAAGAATTTGTCTGCAATATAGGCGACCCAGGTTCGATTCCTGGGTGGGGAAGATCCCCTGGAGAAAGGAATGGCAACCTACTCCAGTATTCTAGGAGCCTGGTGGGCTACAGTCCAAGGGTTGCAAAGAGTCGGACACAACTGAGTGACCACACTTTCACTTTCACAGGATAAACCATAATGGAAAAGAATATTAAAAAAAAAAAGTACATATATAACTGAACCACTTTGCTGTATAGCAGAAATTAATGTGACGTTATAAATCTGCTATACCTCAATTAAAAAAAAAAGTTACAAGCAGTCAAGAAGATGTGAAGAGCACAGACATCCCACCAAAGGGCACATCTTCACCAGGGTTTTTTTGCTGTTTGTTGTTCCATGTGGTAAAATACATGTAACGACATTTACCATTGTAATGATCTTTAAGGGCACATTCAGTGGCACTCAGTACATTCACACTACTGTGTGATCGCCCCCGTCCATCTCATCACTGAGTTTTTAACCCAATCCAGATGTGTTTTTCTCTCTCTTTTTTTTTTTTCCTAAAAATGTCCTCATTTTACAATCAGGAGGAAGGACAGAGGCATGAAATTACAGACAAGTGGCAGGCCATGATGGCAGGAAGCCAACTTGGGCTCTCTGACCTGAAGTCCTCGGAGCCGGCAGAGCAGATGTACTGATCTAAGTAATTCCACTTGTACTCCTCCAGTCGCTCATGTGAGAATTCCACCCAACAGGAGACGAACTCTGAGTCGGAGTGGGAGGGGCAGAGGCTGTAGGTGTAGTGGATCTGGGCAGACTCGTACGGGTACCTGAAAGACAAAGGTCCAAACAAGGATATCCGCCAACTCTTCTGTACCTTTTCTTTCTCAATATACTTGGCATTCAACCACAGTAACCAACTCATCTCTGGGGACTGGTAATGGAGATTTCTCAGTTTTTAAACCAGAAGATCATCTACTTCTGCTGCATTGATTATGCCAAAGCCTTCAACTGTATAAATTACAACAAACTGTAGAAAATTCTTCAAGAGATGGGAATACCAGACCACCTAACCTGCCTCCTGAGAAATCTGCATGCAGGTCAAGAAGCAACAGATAGAATTGGACATGGAACAACAGACTGGTTCCAAATTGGGAAAGGAGTATGTCAAGGCTGTATATTGTCACCCTGCTTATTTAACTTCTAGGCAGAGTACATCATGAGAAACGCTGGGCTGGATGAAGCACAAGCTGGTATCAAGATTGCCGGGAGAAATATCAATAACCTCCGATATGCAGATGACACCACCCTTATGGCAGAAAGTGAAGAGGAACTAAAAAGTCTCTTGATGAAAGTGAAAGAGGAGAGCGAAAAAGTTGGCTTAAAGCTCAACATTCAGAAAATAAATGGCATCTAGTCCCATCACTTCATGGCAAATAGATGGGGAAACAATGGAAACAGTAAGAGACTTTATTTTTTTGGACTCTAAAATCACTGCAGATGGTGACTGTAGCCATGAAATTAAAAGAAGTTTGCTCCTTGGAAGAAAAGCTATGGCCAACCTAGACAGCATATTAAAAAGCAGAGACATTACTTTGCTGACAAAAGTCCATCTAGTTAAGCTATGGTTTTTCCAGTAGTCATGTATGGATGTTAGAGTTGGACTATAAAGAAAGCTGAGCACTGAAGAATTGATGCTTTTGAACTGTGGTGTTGGAGAAGACTCTTGAAAGTCCCTTGGACTGCAAGGAGATCAAACCAATCAATCCTAACGGAAATCAGTTCTGAATTCATTGGAAGGACTGATGTTGAAGCTGAAACTCCAATACTATGGCCACCTGATGTGAAGAACTGACTCCTTGGAAAGACCCTGATGCAGGGAAAGATTGAAGGCAGGAGGAGAAGGGGACAACAGAGGATGAGATGGTTGGACGGCATCACTGACTCAATGGATATGAGTTTGAGTAAGCTCCGGGAGTTGGTAATGGACAGGGAAGCCTGGTGTGCTGCAGTCCATGGGGTTGCAAAAAGTTGGACATGACTGAGTGACTGAACCGAAACCTTCTTTTTCTTCTATCATATTCTTTGTTTTTGATTGGAGTGTTAAGACTCATGCTAAACATTGTAAGCTGAATCAAATCCCTTTCAAAAATAGGTGAGCTACAACCATAAAACCCAACCCCGGAAAGCAGACGTTCCTGGTGGTGCAGTGGCTAGGAATCTGCCTGCCAATGCAGGGGACACTGGTTAGATCCCTGGTCCAGGAAGATTCCACATGCAGCGGAGCAACTAAGCCCATAGGCCCCAACTACTGGAGCCCAAGCACCTAGAGCGTGTGCCCTGCAACAAAGGAAGTCACTGCAATGAGAAGCCTACACACAGCAACTAGCCCAGACACCAGCCCAGCCCCCGCTGGCCTCAGCCAGCCCTTGCCAAGCAATGAAGACCCAGTGGGGCAAAAATAAAAAAAAACTCTGGGAAACAAAATAGTAACTCTAAAACAACTACTCACTCAATCTCCCCGGTTTGAATATACATGCAATTCAGTATGTGGACAGTATGTGTTATAAACATCACTTGGTAGGTGGACATGATCTAGGACAGAAGCTGAAAACGTTAAACACCCAGGACTCACTTGGGAAGGTAGCGGGTCACTGTGATCATTTTGTCTTTCAGTGTGACTTTGTGGAAAGTTCTGCCCATGCTCAGCCAGTACTGGTCTTCCTCTTCCGGGCGGTTTCGGGACACAAGGCCTAATAAGGAAAAAAAAGAATTTCCTCTATCTGGTTGAGGGTCCTTCCTTTAAAAGGCAATTGCTTCTCTTCCACATAGATTCAGAAAAGGAGAGACAAAAGAGGCAAGACTTTCAGTGTGACAATTTTGTAGAAAAGAAATACTCTTGGTTGAAAAAAAAAAAAAAGTCCTGAAGGTGGAAGATTTTTCTGTTACTGAACCAGCCAGCAGGGGCTTGGAGTCAGGGGTGCCGACAGCATCTGGATGATACACTAGAGGCTGAACAACCTGAAGCCTCGTCCTCTGTGAAGGGAAGTTCTAAGCTGGATGCTAACTGACTGAAATGGAACCCCACCCTTCTCAGGCACAAGCTGCCACCTGGCATCTGAGACCCTCGGCCCTGGGGCAGCCAACCCAGCCCACGGCGCCCACTCTGCTACACCATGTTTCAGACTTAAAGGATCAGTTATTGGGGACTGCCATGGCAGTTCAGTGGTTAAGACTCTGTGCTCCCACTGCAGAGGACATGGGTTTGATTCCTGGTCGGGGAACTAAGATCCCACATGCAGTGGAGCCAAAAAAAAAAAAAGAACCACTTATTTATTTGCTCACATTTCCTTCTCCAAACATCTGCTCCTGTTGCTTCTTCTGCCTTCTCTTCCATCTCATCTCTGCCTTCTCACCATCAAATTCCTAAAGATTGTTTAAGGTCACCATCAAGTGCCACCTTCTTCAGAAAGCGATCAGACCCCATCAATGGTGAATGCTACCCTGGATATAGCTCCTTGTGTGTGTCTCTCACTCCCTGACAAAGTAAAAGTTCCAGGAGGCCAGGGCCCAAATCTTGTTCATCTTTGTATTTTCAGTAGCACCTTATAAAGTGCCTGTTCAGAGAAAAGGCAACCTCGACGGGACCACTAACATGAAAGGGGAATTCATACCACCGGGTTTAGGGTAGGAACAAAATCCTTCACGTGGTCCGTGCAGCCTGGGTCTCCTGACGTCTTTGGCCACGTTGCTGGCTTACTCACGGTACTCCCCACACTCGTCTTTTAGGTGCCCGGAAAGTCTCACAAGGTCTCCAGCCACAGGGCCTTTGCACACACTAATCCTGCTGCCTAGCACGCTCTGCCCTCCACTCCTCTCCTCTCACACTAAAAACTCCTGCATGGATTTCAGGTCACAGCTCAATATCACCTCCTCAAAGAAGTCGCCCCTGACTCTCCAGACCAAATCCCATATTAAATAATCCCATATTAAATAATCTCAGGCAAGCATTTTGATTTTTCTTTCAAGGTCTTTATCATAACATGGAATTGTATTTCATAGTTTGACTAATGTTATTTTGTCCTATAGAGCAGGAGCTTCAAAAATACTAATGAATGAGTGAATGAGTGAACTAGTGAAATAATGAGTGAATGAATGATGTAATAAAATGAGTGAACTAATGAATAAATGAGCTAATGAACAAATGAATGAATGAAATAAGGAATGAATTAATAAAATGAGTAAAATAATGAATGTGTGAAATAATGAATGCATGACATAAGGAATGAATGAATGAACAAACACATCATAAGTCCACAGACCCATGCTGTCCTATACAAGGCACGGTTGCTTCCATGGTGGAAGATAATAAGATGAAGCTGAAGTTATCAGAAAGGTTATTAGTAGAGTTTATGAGAAGGCAGCATCACGTGATACATATCACAAGAGGCTTTTAGAAAAAACCCAGAGGAACCCAAAGCTTCATGGTGAACAATGGGGCCTGGACTCAAGGACCACTAAGCCTCCATTGACAGGTCCATGCTTCTTTGATCCTCTGACTGGAGGAGCTTTAATGGAACCAAAGCTGGCCTGAGGTTTGGTTCTGGCTGTCTGGAGGAAGCAGGGGGTAAAGAGATGCTCAGTGATGGCTCCAGGAAGTGACCGCCGCTCTCTGATTCCAGGCCCCCACATGTAATTCTCGCTGCTGGACTTGTTTCAGGAGAGACCTCCAGAGCCCAGCTCAAACTCAGCCAGCACCGCTGAGTCTCTGTACTCACTAGCCTCTGCCACTCACGGATGACCCATCTTGGCTTCAAGTCACTGAGCTGCAACGAGCTGCAGTGACAATAGGGAAGGAGGGGAGAACAAGCATAAACTTGAGGTTCAGGTGGCATTAGAGGACCTACTGTGTCAGGCACTGTGCAAGAAATAAACCCAGGCCTCTGGGACGGGAATGTTCACCCTGTAGTTTGACAGGGTGTTCGACCCTGCTCAGCCACCTGGGGCCCAAGGTACTGCTCAAGCCAGGCTGGAACATTGCTGAACGCAGGCACACCCTCTTCCTTAAAAGGAGAGTTGGAGATTAAAGAGAGTTTTAAGATAAGTCTGAACCCAGAGGAGACGTTAATTCTCGTATAAAGTAAAAATTTTAAAGGGGAAAAAAAAAATAGGTAAGCAATACAGCAGAGAATATCTGTATAAATATGCCATTATATAGATGCATTAATGTTATATATCAGTATACATAAACATAAGAATATATATACATAAACATATGAAATTACTAGAACAAAAAAATGTGTGTTGAAAGACAATGACTTTAAGTGTATGTATTCCCTACTATCTTAAGAACTTGTTTGCACAAACTGAGTAGAGGAGAAAACTTAGGGTCCGCAGTGGAACCTCACCCCGGCTGTAGAGTGGGCTGCTGCTGAGTGGCGGAGGGCCAGCAGGGCTGGGCTTCTGTGCACGAGGCTGAACGATGATCTGGTAACCCTGCATGAGCCGCTGGCAGATGAACTCTTCAAATACCTGCTGGGCTGTCATCTGCACGCCCTCCTCGTCCCTCCTGAAAAGAGAGATGGCGTTCACAGGACACGCCAGGAGCACAGTGACAGAGTCCCCAGTCCTCAGCTCCATCCCCGTGAGCCCTTCTGTGGTGGTGTGTGAAACTGAAGGTTTGCAAACCAGTCTTGGGAGAAGCAAGAGCCAGGCAGCTTCTCTCTGTCACCGACCTGTCGATGTCAGCCTCTGGGAGGAGATCGTAGCAGCCCTCCGTGTAGTCGTTCTGGAGGCCCTGGCGGTCGGGGAAGTAGTCCGTGGTGAGGGGGAGGCACGCAGGAGTCGTGAGTGACTTCCAGTCCACACCAACTGTGCAACAGAAGCCTGGCACTACAGGGGGAGCAGACAGCGTCAGAACTGCCTCGTGTGAACAGGGAGGAAGGTAGTGAGGTCACCAGGCAGGTGTGGGAGGTGGGTGGGGAGTGGGGGGGAGAAGGGCAGTGTGACAGGTGATCGAATTGCCAGGAAAGGGAGGGAGAGAGAAAGGGAGGGGGGAGGGAGAAAAAGAGAGAAACAGAGGCTGTTAGACAACGCAGTGCTTATCCGATCCCACCATGCAAATGGGAGTCGCAGCTGACACTTTTCATTTTCTGCTGATCGTGAGCTGCAGCCCCGAGTCCAGTGAGGTTACGGCAGGGGCAGGCCAGGCAGAGTTACACATCGAAGCAAATCAACGTCCTGAGAGCGGAAGAGAGGCTGAGGCCGGGAGCCTCCCCGAGGCGGCGGAGGGGCCGGGTGGGGAGAAGAGGGGGGTGCAGCTGATTCTGGAGCAAACAGCACAGGGGAGCAGAACTCAGGATTGAAAAGTAAGTCACAGGTCCATCAGGGCAGGAGGAGGAGGCAAGGGAGGACGTCTGGGAAAGTTACGAGGCTGGAACTTTAGGAGGTAGAGTTTAACAATCTAGAAATGAGAGCCGTCATGGCAGAGCGGGCCCAGCCTTGTGGGTCGGTCAGAGATGGCCTGCGCTTCGGTGAAGCAGGGCTTCCCCACCTCGGGGCATGAGACCTACTCTGGTCAGGATAATTCTCTGTCATGGGGGGTGGTCCTGGGCACTGCAGGATGTGAGCAGCCTCCCGGGCCCTACTCACTAGATGCCAGTGGCATCGCCTGGTTGTAAAAACAAACGGTGTCTGCAGATACGGCCACTTGTGCCCCAATGAGCAGAATATTCCTTGCTGAGAATAACTGAGTTAATGCAGGGGGCAGTTAGCTTCTTCAGTCAAGTAAGTGAACATTGTTTTTCAAATCTCCATACAAGGGAACAATGAAAAGCAGATATACGCCCCGCTTCAGGCTCTGGGTCCCCAGTGAGACCCTCACACGCCTCAGTTCCCGTGGCTCCTACACCCTCCGCCCGCTGTCCCCGACACCCCTCCTCTGAGCAGGTGTGGCAGCATCATCGACCCCTTTAAACACCTGGCCGAGCTGAATCCCCCCAGGATCACAGGACCAGAAGCCTCTCTGCTCAGGGATCTTTCCTCCATAAAGTGACCAACATGCCCCCAGGAAAACAGCGTCCCTGAGCCTGGGGGCCAGGGGCCAGGAAGACTTTCGAGCTGAGGCCCAGCGGGAAACATGCCTCACGTGCAGCCACAAGGGTCTGGGGAAGATGACCTGACCTGCAACAAGCCTAACTCCATGGTCTCCACTCCAGGTCCCGGGGTGACTTCTGGTTGGTTGGTCTGAATTTTATCTTATTGTGGTAAGAGCACTTAACTTGAGACCTACCACCTTAACAAATTTTTAAGTGTACAATTCAGTATGCTTAAACTTGGGACAGTGCCACGCAGCAGGCCTCTAGAGACCTTACTCATCTCACGAGGACCGAAGTTTTACATCCACCAACTAGCAACCCCCGCACCCTGCCCACCTTCCCCTGGGACCCTGGCAACCACCACTGCACTCTCTGAGTCTATGAGTCTGACTCTTTACAGGCCTTGTTAACTCCTTAATACCTCAAGAACTCAAAGCAAAGCGAAAGGGAAGCAGGGAAGGGAGAGGAATGGACTGGGAGTCTGGCGTTAGCAGATGCAAACTATAACATTTATAATGGATCAACAGCAAGGTCCTCACGTATAGCACAGGGAACTGTATTAAATACCCGTAATAAGCCATGATGAATAAAAATATAAAGAAAAGAACGTATATATGTGTGCAACTGAGTCATTCTGACGTACAGCAGAGTTGCACAACATCGTAAATCAACTACACTTCAATAAAAAACAACAACAAGCCCAGTTCACAGCATCCTAGCTAGCACCCCAGTTTCCCATATGGCAAACGAGGGTGAGTTTGTGTGAGCTTCCCGGTTAGAATCAGCAGCAGAAGGTGGGCGCCAAACGGAGCCCCCAAGGGGCGGCCAGAAATACAAGGCCCTCTATTGCTGTGCCTTCTCACACTGTTCTGGCCCTTGCCAGTTCCCTGACCCTCAGGACTATAAAAACCTTTTAGAAACGGGGTCCACGGGCACACATGGAGACTTCAAACCCCATGGTGAGAAAAGCTCCCAGTTCTTAGCTGGATGCTGCTGCTGTTTCCCTGGGTAGAGTCTGGGTGGCCTCTTTTCCACCTCCAGTACCTCCAGGCCCTGCCAAAGCCTCTGAGGTGGTTCCAGCTCAGAACCACGCAGTGACAAACATAGATGACAAAATCCAGCGCTGGGCTTGCAGGGGAGAAACAGGCTCATCTATTCAAGGCTGGCAGCTTTCTAGAAAATAATCAATCTGCCAACTATTCTTTGGAATATATTCCAAGGATCTGAACCAAGAGAAAAAAATACACCCATGGCACCATGCATTATATGCTATAAGAGAAACAAACAAACAAACAAACTAGAAATCACCCAAATGGCCACCAATAGACATGATTATCCAAATCACAATATAGTAATATGTTTGATATTGACATGAAAAATGACTAACATGCCAGACCTGGAGAACTAGTGAAATGATTGCTAAGCTACTTAAAAGTGGGGACAAAAAAGATTTGGTGATGGACATACATCCATTGGTCACAGTGGGGTAAAGCCACGGTGATCAAGCGGTAGAGTTTCTTTTTCTGGTCTTTTGCTATTGCTGATATTTAGATGTTCAGCTACTTCAACAGACAAAGATGCTCAATGTAAATGTGAACCAGACACACACTTCAACTGCAGGGATGTAAACAGCTTCAGGTCTTATTGCTTCCGATTTCTCCCCACAGCCACTGTTAGGCATCTCAGAGCCCAGGCCAGCGCTGGGAATATGGCCACCCTTCCCGTGTGGCCTCCCCACCGCTCCCTTTCCATCAGACAAGCTACAGACTCTCCCTCACCACACTGCCTTCCCGCACCTGAGACCTGAACGTCCGGGCTGTTCTTCCCCAAACAGGGCTCCCGCTTGCTCCCACTCAGGGCCTTGACCATCCAGCCCACACCACCGCCTCCCCCCATCAGTCGCCCCCTCTTACTTGGGTCTGGAGACGTAGACACACTGTCCTCTGGAGAATCCTTATTCTGGGTCCGAGGATTCACATCTATGAAAAGATAAAAAGAATCTGTTTCAGTAAGGCTCATTTTGCAAAAAAGTTCTGACCAATTATAGTTTCAAAAAAAGAGAGAGAGAACCTTCCACACCAGTCATTAAATAAGGATTTCTTTGAAACTTCCCTCTTTTCTCCAGAGCAGATTTTATAGTTCCAAGACTCATCTTCTGAGGAATCAACGGGTGTATGAGAGCTGCCTCCCCAAGGCCCAGAATCACACTCCATGTCCACCCTGGGAAAATCCTGAAGCAGTTACCACGTGAACCCATGGTTCCCCTGCTTCAGGCTGCCAGGAAACTTGCTCTAAGTGTGGTCCCATAAGCCCCAGAGCAGCCTTCCTTTGTACAACTTGACCCTGAACGGCCAGGAAGGTCAAATTCTGGGTTCCTATAAAGTGACTCCTTTTAGCAAAACAATAGGAACATGGCCTTTATCATACTCCTTTTTTTTTGGAAGTTCTTTTCTTTTAATATCTATTTGGCTGCATAGGGTCTTAGTTGCATCACGTGGGGTATTTCTGTTGCAGCTCATCACATGGGCTCTCTAGTTGTAGGGCACGGGCTTAGTTGCTTTGCAGATTGAACCCACATCCACTGCATTGCAAGGTAGCTTCTTAACCGCTGGACTGCCAGGGAGGTCCCTTGCCTTTATCATATTCTGAAGGCACTTTACAAGAGCCTGGCAGCGAAGTAACATTTTCAGCCCCCAAGCACGGGGATCGAAAGGATCTTAGCCCTAAACTTTTATTCAACGTGTCTTCTCATTCAAAATGAATGATGGAAAGATGGACTAGAAATAGGAAGGAAATAATTACGATACTTTAGGAATTCTGTCACTGCCAATCCAATCTCCAAGCCTTAGCTATAGGCCACCAAAAACATCACTAGCTGAATCCACCTGTGAATGGAGGCAAACTTTATTAACTAATTTTATACAATTTCAATTCCGTTGTCTTCCTCAAGTCAAGTTTCAGAAAGGCAAGTTAACTTACAGAAAACGAAGACAGGAAATAGGAACTTCATGGTTTCTTTCAGGTTTAATGCTTTCCGTATTCATTTGGTATACTATCTCTCCCTTGAGGCTTTCCAAAATCTGCCAGCCATCCAAACCCATGTTCCCCTACCCCTGTAAAGCCTCTCTGAATAGTGCAGAAATCAGAAACGGTAGCCAATGCGGGAGACATGAGAGAGGCGAGCTTGATCCCTGGGTCAGGAAGACCCCCTGCAGGAGGGCACGGCAACCCACTGCCGTACTTTCGCCTGGAGGATCCCACGGACAGAGGAGCCTGGCGGGCTACAGTCCACGGGGTCACAAAGAGTCGGACACGACTCAGCACAGAAACGGCAGGACAGCTGGCTGCTGGCTGCAGAGACCAGAGTAACACCTCCACATCTCTGGGTATTAAGTTGCTACCTGCGTAAAATGTATTTAGCGACTTACTCCCTACAGGAATGATCAGATAACAAGTGCTTCCAAAAAGCATTAAGCCTGCATCAATAAAAGCTCCTACCCTCCCTGCACTTAGAATCCCTCACCTTCTAACTCTCCTCCTGACCAAATACCACCCCTTCGCATCTGAGGTGCCTATCCACTTCTGTAAGCCAGTGGTCTTCATACTTTTTGGCCCCAGGGACCAGTTTTGTGGAAGACACTTTTTCCACGGACTGGGAAGGGAGGGGGATGGTCTTGAGATGTTTCAAGCACATCACATTTATTGTGCACTTTATTTCCATTACATCAGCTCCACCTCAGACCATCGGGCATTAGATCCCAGAGGCTGGAGACCCCTGCTGTAAGCAACAAGGCCACCCTTCTCTTCTCTAATCTCAAACCACACTGCTCCCTCTGGGTCTTTGATCATTTTTATGCGGGTGGGGCAGGGGGGTCCCCTTCCACATATAATTGAAAGCTTCCAGGCCTGGTGCAGCCTTCAATAGTGATCTCATAAGCAGCCCTCAATCACGACTCACTGACAGACCAATGATAAATGTGTTCCCGACCAACATGTTCTCAGCTAAAAACGTAACGTGCGGCCCATTTATAATTCCATGCATTATACAGCACGGCTTCCAAATAGGTCACCCTAAATTGTGGCTGAAATGATCCTGAAATAGACACGGCCCTGCTTTTCCGTCCCCATGTCGCTCCCGGGGGTGGGCCTGCTCAGAGCATCTCTTGGGCGGGTTACCTGCACCACTGCCGCTGAGCAGGCTGACCGAGAGTTCCTCTGTCCCAGCGAAGCTCAAGAAGGACGTGCTGTCGCCAGGCTGGCGGGAAGTGCTGTGCCTGCAGAGAACAAACAGAGCCCAGCCGGCTGGCTTAATGGGGATCATCACCTCTTTTATCCTGCTCACCCTGTCTCTGGGGGGTTTTCATCAAAAACAGGCCTGAACGTTTGGCCACACGGGCTGGCAAACACTGAGATCCACATCACAGCTGCCAGGCTTCAGGATTCAGAGTGAATGCCAGCTCTAGACTCCCACCCTGGTACCCCAGCTGCATTCCCATCGCCATGCCAGATGCCTGCCCTCTCCATCCTAAGCCTGCCCCTGATGATACCAGAGCAGGACGTGAGGGGCTTCAACAGAGGTAGCACGTTAACCAGGTAAAGAGGGTCATGCCCTGCTTGTGTCCCACATCCAGCCCATGGGACGCTGGGATGACTGGAAAGGGGCCAAAGATTGCTCCTTGCAAGAGTAACGCATCACAGAAGATCCAGTATACCCTGGGCTAGAGCACGTCAAGGTTTAAATGACTTTCTTCCTAGACTGACTCTCTCTGGATGCCTTGTAACACATTTAGAACCCCAGTTCAAAAAGACTTGTTTCTGTAAACACAGGCCTTGGTCTCCATTGTTTTTACTTATTTACTTTTTATCAAGCAAAATTTTAATAATATAGAAATATATAATAGTCCTTGATCAAAAATATCACTTGAAAGTCAGTAGTACCCATCTTATGATTTGCAATTTGTCAACCATTGCTATTTAATAAATTCTTATACAGTGGTGAGAGATCCTAAACAATGCAATAAAATATGAAAAACAATTAAAAAGATAAATATTTGCAGTGAAGGCATGACTCTAATTCTTTTGGGATCCATTGCTTTCAGCATTAACCCAACAGTGGGATTCCTCAATGACCAAAATGACAAAAGTCACAGACTGACTGCCCAGAACACACAGCAGGAACCACCTGCCCTGGAATTCATTTTCACCCTTGACTGAGGATCAGAAGTAACTCACGTCTGCGGTTGACAAAGCGTGTTTTGAATTAAAGCGGAAGCTAAAGCAAGGGCCTGGGGAACATCTTTGGCAAAAACGCCCCAGGCTCTCTGTGTCAACGCGCCCAGGGAAGGGGACTGACAAAGGGTGATGCTGCAGCCCCACCACGTCCCCGAGTCTCCCAGACGTGACGTGTCATGGGCAGCCTGTTCCGCCATCACCCCGGCACCTCCCAGAGCCCCAGGCCCAGCCTCACCTGCCGGCAGCCTCGTGGTACGCCAGCTCCAGCAGCTCCGCGGAGGAGTGGGTCAGGTCCCTCTGCCCGCTGCCCTGCAGCTCTGCCATATTCTGTCGGGTCTGGTGATGGATCTGAATGGCCTCTCCAGACGGTCCTATCCAGACAGAGACCCAGTGACCCATCATCCCCCCAGAAGCCAGAGCCACACACTCTACCTCACACTGTCTCTCTTCCTGCGGCGGGGACCTGAGCACTGGAGAGGCTGAAAGGCAACCACAGCACAGAGGAACATCACGTCCTCAACCCTCTGGCTCCCAGACAGGACATCGCCTTCTCTGAGCAAGGCTTGTCCTGTGAGGCCTCAGCCTAAGAATATTGCAGGGGACTTCCCTGGTGGTGCAGTGGATAAGAATGCGCCTGCCAGTGCGGGGGACACAGGTTCACTCTCTGGTCTGGGAAGACCCCACACGCCTTGCAGCAGCTAATCCTGCAGGCCACAACTACTGACCCCGTGCTCTAAGCCCGAGAGCCGCAAGATCAACTCCCCAAAATGAGAAGCCCACACACTGCACCTAGAGAGGAGCCCCCACTCCTTGCAGCTCGAGAAAGCCGGCACACACGATAAAGCCCCAACCCAGCCGGAAATGATGAAAGAACGAGCATCGTGGGAGCCTGTTTCACACACATCAAGTGAGATACGGGAGAGAAAGACAGCGGCATAGGAGGCAGGGGCTCCTCCCGGGGGGCTTAGCCCGAGTCAGGCGAGGAGGACACGCGTGGCGGCCCTGCCTCCAGGCGCGGAGAAGGGTGGCGTCTCTGGCTGGGGCCAGGCGGGGCGGGCGCTGCGGGCCAGCACCAGGAGCTCCTGGCTGGGCTCCCTCCCGAGAAAAACTCACCCACGGGGAAAGTGTGCATCCAGCGCCTCCTGTTGGACGTGAGCTTCATGGGCATCCGCGAGGGTGCAAAGGGGTTAATCAGTGCCCGCTGGGGTGTGTGCCCGCCGGGGCGGACGTGCAGCATGGACTCCGCGCTGCCCACGTGGAACCTGCCCGGCGCGCTGGAATCCCGCTGTGGTGGCTCCATCATGTTCTCCAGGACGTCTGCCGGTCACCGTGGGGATAAGAGGGGAGCAGAGAGAAAGCACAGGGTCACAGGGAACGCAGGACTAGGCAGGAGAGCCTCTGAGGCCGACAAGGACCTTGGCGGGTGCACACGTGAGGGAAATGAGGGAAATCGCCAAATTATAAAGAAATGAAACACTGGGTTTGTTTACTTTTTAAACACTTTAGAGAAGGAGCTTCTGGTCCCTAAATTACTAGTCTACTGAAGCCACACCCAAAGCCGACGGGGAGGACCGCCCATTGCCTGGATACCCCGGACTCTGAGCTGGCTGCCGTGACTCCACGGAGCTGTCTCCTCTGGGGATGGGGTGGTGTATTCTGTACACGGGAGGAACAATACAGGTAGGTATTCGGAAGGGGGGACCCTGGCAGAGGCAGCCTAAGTGTTCAGTTCACTAGACCCGTTTGATTTTCCTCTGAGACTCACAAGGAGAGGGCAGTTTCCAGCCCCTTGCACTGGGGCCACATAACAGTTCCAGGCAGCAGACAGGCAGAAGTGACCTGCTCCGCCTGAAGGTCTGGACCACTGACATCTCCACCCATGATCTCCATTCTCCTCTCCCCTGCTGTGGAAACTCTGGAGACCTGTGTTGATGACCATGGCGTCCCAGGATAGAAGGAACCCCAGGCCCTAGGTGACTGGGTGGACAGAAACCCCCTCCCACTGATGCAGAGGCCTGGAACATGAATAAGCAATCAACGTGACTGTCTTTAAAAAAATAATAAATTCATGGGAGGAAAAATGAGGAAATGAGTGTATCCAGTCTTGACCAGGCATGGAGATGGCACACTATTTAGACCCAACCCGTCCCACCCAATGGCAGATAGCTTGATCCCTGGGTCAGGAAGACCCCCTGCAGGAGGGCACGGCAACCCACTGCCGTACTCTCGCCTGGAGGATCCCACGGACAGAGGAGCCTGGCGGGCTACAGTCCACGGGGTCACAAAGAGTCGGACACGACTCAGCACAGAAACGGCAGGACAGCTGGCTGCTGGCTGCAGAGACCAGAATAACACCTCCACATCTCTGGGTATTAAGTTGCTACCTGCGTAAAATGTATTTAGCGACTTACTCCCTACAGGAATGATCAGATAACAAGTGCTTCCAAAAAGCATTAAGCCTGCATCAATAAAAGCTCCTACCCTCCCTGCACTTAGAATCCCTCACCTTCTAACTCTCCTCCTGACCAAATACCACCCCTTCGCATCTGAGGTGCCTATCCACTTCTGTAAGCCAGTGGTCTTCATACTTTTTGGCCCCAGGGACCAGTTTTGTGGAAGACACTTTTTCCACGGACTGGGAAGGGAGGGGGATGGTCTTGAGATGTTTCAAGCACATCACATTTATTGTGCACTTTATTTCCATTACATCAGCTCCACCTCAGACCATCGGGCATTAGATCCCAGAGGCTGGAGACCCCTGCTGTAAGCAACAAGGCCACCCTTCTCTTCTCTAATCTCAAACCACACTGCTCCCTCTGGGTCTTTGATCATTTTTATGCGGGTGGGGCAGGGGGGTCCCCTTCCACATATAATTGAAAGCTTCCAGGCCTGGTGCAGCCTTCAATAGTGATCTCATAAGCAGCCCTCAATCACGACTCACTGACAGACCAATGATAAATGTGTTCCCGACCAACATGTTCTCAGCTAAAAACGTAACGTGCGGCCCATTTATAATTCCATGCATTATACAGCACGGCTTCCAAATAGGTCACCCTAAATTGTGGCTGAAATGATCCTGAAATAGACACGGCCCTGCTTTTCCGTCCCCATGTCGCTCCCGGGGGTGGGCCTGCTCAGAGCATCTCTTGGGCGGGTTACCTGCACCACTGCCGCTGAGCAGGCTGACCGAGAGTTCCTCTGTCCCAGCGAAGCTCAAGAAGGACGTGCTGTCGCCAGGCTGGCGGGAAGTGCTGTGCCTGCAGAGAACAAACAGAGCCCAGCCGGCTGGCTTAATGGGGATCATCACCTCTTTTATCCTGCTCACCCTGTCTCTGGGGGGTTTTCATCAAAAACAGGCCTGAACGTTTGGCCACACGGGCTGGCAAACACTGAGATCCACATCACAGCTGCCAGGCTTCAGGATTCAGAGTGAATGCCAGCTCTAGACTCCCACCCTGGTACCCCAGCTGCATTCCCATCGCCATGCCAGATGCCTGCCCTCTCCATCCTAAGCCTGCCCCTGATGATACCAGAGCAGGACGTGAGGGGCTTCAACAGAGGTAGCACGTTAACCAGGTAAAGAGGGTCATGCCCTGCTTGTGTCCCACATCCAGCCCATGGGACGCTGGGATGACTGGAAAGGGGCCAAAGATTGCTCCTTGCAAGAGTAACGCATCACAGAAGATCCAGTATACCCTGGGCTAGAGCACGTCAAGGTTTAAATGACTTTCTTCCTAGACTGACTCTCTCTGGATGCCTTGTAACACATTTAGAACCCCAGTTCAAAAAGACTTGTTTCTGTAAACACAGGCCTTGGTCTCCATTGTTTTTACTTATTTACTTTTTATCAAGCAAAATTTTAATAATATAGAAATATATAATAGTCCTTGATCAAAAATATCACTTGAAAGTCAGTAGTACCCATCTTATGATTTGCAATTTGTCAACCATTGCTATTTAATAAATTCTTATACAGTGGTGAGAGATCCTAAACAATGCAATAAAATATGAAAAACAATTAAAAAGATAAATATTTGCAGTGAAGGCATGACTCTAATTCTTTTGGGATCCATTGCTTTCAGCATTAACCCAACAGTGGGATTCCTCAATGACCAAAATGACAAAAGTCACAGACTGACTGCCCAGAACACACAGCAGGAACCACCTGCCCTGGAATTCATTTTCACCCTTGACTGAGGATCAGAAGTAACTCACGTCTGCGGTTGACAAAGCGTGTTTTGAATTAAAGCGGAAGCTAAAGCAAGGGCCTGGGGAACATCTTTGGCAAAAACGCCCCAGGCTCTCTGTGTCAACGCGCCCAGGGAAGGGGACTGACAAAGGGTGATGCTGCAGCCCCACCACGTCCCCGAGTCTCCCAGACGTGACGTGTCATGGGCAGCCTGTTCCGCCATCACCCCGGCACCTCCCAGAGCCCCAGGCCCAGCCTCACCTGCCGGCGGCCTCGTGGTACGCCAGCTCCAGCAGCTCCGCGGAGGAGTGGGTCAGGTCCCTCTGCCCGCTGCCCTGCAGCTCTGCCATATTCTGTCGGGTCTGGTGATGGATCTGAATGGCCTCTCCAGACGGTCCTATCCAGACAGAGACCCAGTGACCCATCATCCCCCCAGAAGCCAGAGCCACACACTCTACCTCACACTGTCTCTCTTCCTGCGGCGGGGACCTGAGCACTGGAGAGGCTGAAAGGCAACCACAGCACAGAGGAACATCACGTCCTCAACCCTCTGGCTCCCAGACAGGACATCGCCTTCTCTGAGCAAGGCTTGTCCTGTGAGGCCTCAGCCTAAGAATATTGCAGGGGACTTCCCTGGTGGTGCAGTGGATAAGAATGCGCCTGCCAGTGCGGGGGACACAGGTTCACTCTCTGGTCTGGGAAGACCCCACACGCCTTGCAGCAGCTAATCCTGCAGGCCACAACTACTGACCCCGTGCTCTAAGCCCGAGAGCCGCAAGATCAACTCCCCAAAATGAGAAGCCCACACACTGCACCTAGAGAGGAGCCCCCACTCCTCGCAGCTCGAGAAAGCCGGCACACACGATAAAGCCCCAACCCAGCCGGAAATGATGAAAGAACGAGCATCGTGGGAGCCTGTTTCACACACATCAAGTGAGATACGGGAGAGAAAGACAGCGGCATAGGAGGCAGGGGCTCCTCCCGGGGGGCTTAGCCCGAGTCAGGCGAGGAGGACACGCGTGGCGGCCCTGCCTCCAGGCGCGGAGAAGGGTGGCGTCTCTGGCTGGGGCCAGGCGGGGCGGGCGCTGCGGGCCAGCACCAGGAGCTCCTGGCTGGGCTCCCTCCCGAGAAAAACTCACCCACGGGGAAAGTGTGCATCCAGCGCCTCCTGTTGGACGTGAGCTTCATGGGCATCCGCGAGGGTGCAAAGGGGTTAATCAGTGCCCGCTGGGGTGTGTGCCCGCCGGGGCGGACGTGCAGCATGGACTCCGCGCTGCCCACGTGGAACCTGCCCGGCGCGCTGGAATCCCGCTGTGGTGGCTCCATCATGTTCTCCAGGACGTCTGCCGGTCACCGTGGGGATAAGAGGGGAGCAGAGAGAAAGCACAGGGTCACAGGGAACGCAGGACTAGGCAGGAGAGCCTCTGAGGCCGACAAGGACCTTGGCGGGTGCACACGTGAGGGAAATGAGGGAAATCGCCAAATTATAAAGAAATGAAACACTGGGTTTGTTTACTTTTTAAACACTTTAGAGAAGGAGCTTCTGGTCCCTAAATTACTAGTCTACTGAAGCCACACCCAAAGCCGACGGGGAGGACCGCCCATTGCCTGGATACCCCGGACTCTGAGCTGGCTGCCGTGACTCCACGGAGCTGTCTCCTCTGGGGATGGGGTGGTGTATTCTGTACACGGGAGGAACAATACAGGTAGGTATTCGGAAGGGGGGACCCTGGCAGAGGCAGCCTAAGTGTTCAGTTCACTAGACCCGTTTGATTTTCCTCTGAGACTCACAAGGAGAGGGCAGTTTCCAGCCCCTTGCACTGGGGCCACATAACAGTTCCAGGCAGCAGACAGGCAGAAGTGACCTGCTCCGCCTGAAGGTCTGGACCACTGACATCTCCACCCATGATCTCCATTCTCCTCTCCCCTGCTGTGGAAACTCTGGAGACCTGTGTTGATGACCATGGCGTCCCAGGATAGAAGGAACCCCAGGCCCTAGGTGACTGGGTGGACAGAAACCCCCTCCCACTGATGCAGAGGCCTGGAACATGAATAAGCAATCAACGTGACTGTCTTTAAAAAAATAATAAATTCATGGGAGGAAAAATGAGGAAATGAGTGTATCCAGTCTTGACCAGGCATGGAGATGGCACACTATTTAGACCCAACCCGTCCCACCCAATGGCAGACAGGTCCCTAACCTGAGTGGATCAAAGAGCTGAAACCTACCACCAGGTCCCCTGGGGAATGTCACACGCCCACCAAGCAAACACCCAGGTTAGAAACTGGGTCCGGGGCCTCCCCTGGTGGTCCAGTGGCTAAGACTCTGTGCTCCCTGTGCAGGGGGCCTGGAGCCGATCCCTGGACAGAGACCTAGACCACACGGGCCACAACTAAGAGATCCGAACAGCGAAGACTGAAGCGCTGAGTGCTGCCACTAACACCCGACGCAGCCAAATAATAAAGAAACAGAAGACGAAAGCGGCTGCCCAGCCCTGCCCTCTGACCTCGAGTGCTGGTGTAGCCCAGGGAGCTGCTGACTTCGTACTGGTGCAGGATGGGGTGAGGGATCACCAGGATGTTGGCACTCCTGCCCAGCGAGCTGTCGTCGGAGGCCTGGCTCCTCACCTCCTCCGTGGGCAGCGTCCGGCCGGGCAGTGAAGGGCTGGACGAAACGTCACAGGAGCTGGCGCTCTTCCGGCTGTGACTCTCCCGCTCTCGCACAGACCTGGCAGGCAGGAGACCAAGTCACTGTCTCCAGCCTCGGCTACATGGAAAACCAGTAATGATAACCCACCATGGGATCTCTGGGTGGAGGTGACGCAGGAGGTACTCTGCCCTGAGCAGCTCCGGGAAGAAACGGGAAATGATGGACAGTCCTCCCGTGGCCAGAGGGCTGGGATCAGAGCCTTAGAGAAGCGATCCCTCAGTCTGACGCCACCTCATCCCACCATCAAGCTCGCGTCACATAGAATGGAGTTTTGACTTGAGGTCATCCAGGAGGAAGCACACAGCACCAGCTGAGACATCTCCTGGCATCAGAAATTGAATCTAAATCTCACTGGGCCTCCAGAGACAATCGCCAGTTTACAGGAGACTCAGAGATGACAGGGCAAGTTAAACATAATGCAGGAAATAGAGAGCCAGAGGAAGAAAAAGCAAGACACTCTACAGTCACAGAAAAGATACAAGGTGAAATGCCCCGTGTGCATCTTCTTCAGATCCCAACTCAAGCAAGCTAATTGTAAAAACTGCATTTTTGAGACAATTGGGAAGTCTGGAGAGGGACTGGCTATCAGAGAATATTAGCAATTAGTGTGAATTTTGTTACCAGTAACACAGGTACTGTGATCATGTTGGGTTTTGTTTTTTATTTTTTTAATTCTTATTTGTTAGAGACACACACCGAAATATTTACAGGTTTTAAAAAAAAGGGTATCTGAGATCTGTTTTAGAATACTCCAACGAAATTTCAAATGTGGGAGAAGTGATAAAACAAGATTGACAACATGCTGGTAACTGCTCATTTCACTAGTCTCGGAACGTTTCCTTAATAAAATTTAAAAACAACAACAACAAAACAGAATGCCCTTATTAAAACATGAAACTCCCTGAGAGGGGAGCCTCCGGAAGTGGCAGGAAGAAGGATCAGAAGGAGAGAAGTCCAGTGGAAGCAAAAATTCAGAATGAAAGAGTCTGCAACTGCCCACTGGGCTGCCGCTGTGGTATCAGAGCCATTCTCTCTCCACCTGGAAGGGTTTTAGAGTGAGAGCTCAAATGGAGCCTGAAGACAGACCCCAAGGGCAGACTGCACATTTCATTATTCCAACAATAAATATGTGAGCACCAGCATGTGCTCAGCCCAGTGGAGGGACAGAGCACCGATTAGGGCACGGTCTATGTCTGAGTCTCTGGGACATCAGGTCTTGCCATCTTTGGTCAGAAGAGAGAAAACCAAGGATCTTGGACCCTGAACGTGTTCTTAGATGCTGAGAAGAAAAGCACCACCAAGCCCTGAGGCAGCACCCACGGGCAGGGAGCTGCTGCCAACAGCACCTCCTCTGAGCTCCAAGCACTCTCGGGACCAGACAGCAGGATGGGATGAGGGGAGTGGACGGAAGACGAGCACGTGGCCATGAAGAGCCCGTCTGTCATGATGTGAAGAGATGGGAAGTTTTTCCAGCCAGTGGTACTGAGTTACAGCACACTTTCCATACTAAGAAATGCAGAAAATAGACTGGCAATGCTTGGTCAATGAGGGGGAAAAAAAAAAAAAAGCTAGAACTCTGTTTCCCACATTCTAAAAAAAAATTCTACACAAATCACTAAGCATAAAAACTAAGACTACAGGGACTTCCCTGGTGGTCCAGCAGGGCTCCAAGTTTCCACTGCAGGGAGGTGTGTCGTCTGATCCCTGGTTTGGGACTCGCATGCCACAATGTACAGTCAAAAACAAACAGACAAAAACCAAGACTAAAAGAACTAGGAGAAAATACAAAATACACTTCTTGGATCTGGGATGGCTTTCTTACACTAGACCCAGAAATGAGTATGTTGGTAAATCTAAGTACATCACAATGAAAAACTACTGTGTGACCCAAACACCAGGGAGCAAATTCCAAACTCAAGAGTTAAAGAAAGAAAAGTGTCTTGCCCTCTGGGAATAATAAGCCTAAGAGAAACTCGGACACTGGGATCGATCTACTGCTCTATCTAACTTGGTAGCTCAGGCGATAAAGACTCTGCCTGCAGTGAAGGAGACCTGGGTTCGATCCCTGGGTTGGGAAGATCCCCTGGAGAAGGGAATGGCTACCCACTCCATGATTCTTGCCTGGAGAATCTCCATGGACAGAGGAGCCTGGTGGGCTACAGTCCATGGGCTCGCAGAGTTGGACACAACTGAGTAACTAACACACTTTCACTTTATCTATTAGGGGCTGCTCAGTGAAACGAAGATTCTAAAATTCACAAATTGCTCCTCTTGACTAGAAGAAGCAGAATGCTCTCCTTATTTGCGAACACTTCATCATAGCAAACATAGCTAACCAAACAGCTAGGCCAGAGAACGGGAAAACAGACTCCCTAATGATATACCTACTATGGCTTCCATTTGGCTAATTTTAATTTAAGATACTTTTAAGGTTGCTCTCGTGCAGCCCTCCGGGGCCTCGGGTTTTCCTAGTTAGTTTCTATGCCCACCCCAAAGCACATCTGGCAGAGGACCTGCAGGTGCCGAGGCGCTGAGCCCGGGAGGGGCCGGGCAGCCGGAAGACTTGTGCGTCGTAAGCGTCGTAATCCACCTGGATGGGGAGGGCGTTCTCGGATTCTGTGGGGGTCCCGAGAGCTGAAACACACAAATAACACCAACTGTCACCAAAACGTACTTCAACAAGAGGCCTTCCGATGGTCTTCATCAAAATCTGCAAGGTATAGGTCATCATCAGCATCTCCCGGTGAAAAACAATGAGATAATAACCCGTGATCAGGTTGCGAAGATTAAATGATTTTTGCATCAAAACGATAGAGAAATTACTATTTACAAGCACTAAGTAAAGGCCAGATGATGGCACCATTTCCTTCTGTGATCCCATTGTTAAGAAATAGCGTCTGAGTGGGGTGGGGGTGGGTGGGAGGAAGGCTCAAGAGAAAAGGGATATATGTACGGATATGGCTGATTCACACTGTTGCACAGCGGAAACTAACACAACATTGTAAAGCAATTATACTCCGATTAAAAGAATAAAAAACCAACCATAAAAAATAGCACCTTGATGGATATGTTGGAGAAGGAAATGGCAACCCACTCCACTACTCTTGCCTGGAGAATCCCATGGACAAAGGAGCCTGGTGGGCTACAGTCCATGGGGGTCGCAAAGAGCCAGACACGACTGAGCAACTATGTGTGTGTATATATATCTATGTATACACAAAGTATATATTTAGTCCTTTAAAACTTTCCACTTGATTTCCTATAACCAACCTATGGAAAATAAACAAAAGATTTTGAAAAAAACAAAAAACAAGTTTTGTTATCACCCACTTTGCAGTGGGTAATGACAAAAATATATGCAGTCATTAAGGGACCTTCCAAAGGTCACACAAGGGGAATTCAGGTCCCAAACGTGGCCATGAACTTTTTATGCAACCTCACAAAATCCTGTTGCCATGGCTCAGTTGACTCTAAAACTGATGAAAGATGGAAAAAAATACTCACATGTATCACGGCCATTTTTTGCTTTCTCAGAGGTGGGCTGTAAAGTTAAACAGATAGTTAATCACTCCTGGAATTTGCCCTGCTGTTTATTTATTTAATGCAGAAGACTATAAAATCTTAAAACGAATTTCTCAATTGCTACTCATGACCACTGGGGAACAGGGGGTATCTTAGGGCCAAAATAACAGTATCAGTGACAGTCCCCAAAGGCTCTGCTGGTCAGTGAAACCTACCTTCCTTCCTGCCAGTTTAATTCGTGGTGTGAAACTATTACAAAAGAGCTGACTTTTGGATGTGTAGAAACTGTGAAAGAAAGAGACAGGGTCACTCATCTAAACCCCTTTCATTTTATTTTTAGTTTAAAAAAATTTTTGACAGTGCCGCATGGCATGTGGGATCTTACTTCCCCTAGCAAGAATCAAAGCCATGCCCCTGCAGGGGAAGTGCAGAGTCTTAACCACCGAACCACCGGGTAAGTCCTCAAACCCCTTTCATTCTAAACCTCCGGACACAGTCGGAATCCCAGCCATTGATCAGCCCTCCTAGGAACACTCACTCAGCCCTCACTGATCTTTCCAATTCTAACTTTGCTTTGTAATTACTAGGAAATATTGGTTACGTTTTAAATTATTGTTCTATTCCTTTTCCCCATAAATTGTCTCATGTGTGCTAGTCTTGATTTCTAAGTGGTTTAGAACCTCCTCCTCGAGCTGGAATCAGCAGGAACGCTGAGGCCTGCTCCCCGTCAAGAGGAGGCACAGGGAGCTTCCTACAAACAGAGGGGCCCAGGCCCAGCACCAGTCATCTGTGGGCTGTGGGACTCGGAAACTGGTGTGGAAATAAGTCCTTCAAACGTGGTCTCATGCTTCTCACCACAGACTGTAATTAGGTCAGGGCCATGGCTCTGCATGTAGAGAGACCTGAAGCAAATATTACAACTTAAAGTTTCCACATTTTCTTGACCAAGATTTTACGGTAAGAGCTCAACAGGTTTGCAGAAAAAAATGGCAAGGGAGCTAACAGAATTCCCGATCACCTACGGTGAATCCGGCTCTCGCTCACCTATGGTTTATCCAGTGAGGGATGTTGTAGTCGTCCCCCAGACGGGAGTTGTGAGGGGCACTCCGATTGTGCAGCTGAAAGGGAACAGAGCGTGGACCAGGTGAGCTGGGAAGCAGGCGGGACCCGGAGCCCCCCAGCTTCTCCGATTCTCACTATTCAAGACCACCCTGCACTGGAGTCTGGCTTTTAGCAAGCAGCGCGAGATCAATCACCTTGAACAACGGGACAGCGTGCAGCGGCTGCTCCCCCATGCACACCAGGTCCACACCGATTCCTAAGGAACAAAAGGGAGAGTTGGGGGGTGCGCGTGATTTAAGTGGGGTCAGGGTTCGAGACACAGCTGACTTACAGTGCTGCCCGTGGCAGGTAAGAAGGAAATAGGTGCATTCCATCTTTCTAACCTTCCCCAAGTCCCCCTGTACCTGAAACTAATCAGCACTTGACAATCCGCCTCTGACCGCCTTGCGGGTCGTGATCTGTCGAGCAGACCACCATGCAGCCATGAGCACAGTTTCAAGGCCAGAGAGGAAAGGGAACCCTGCCAGCTCAGTAAAAAGCAAAACAATTCTGTCAGTTAACAGAGTCTCTTTACTGGCAGTCGGGACTCATGTTCCCAACTGTGTCTTGCTAGGGGAGGGGCGCAGCTTGGGAACTACGTGGAGGGAGTACCAGGTGATTCCCTGGTGCTTCCCAGGATGGGCCGATGGGCACTGGATCCTGGGAACAACCCCAAAGGGGTTCTCCAGCGTCAAGTATGTTTGGGACACTCAGGGTGCCAGTTGTGTCCTTTAGAGGCAAACAAGACTCTCTGACACCTTCACACGGGCCACGAGGAACTACGCCTGACTGCATTCCCGAGCTGACCGACCATGGCACTCTTTTTGTCACCCGACATTACTCAGGTCCCCAGCCCCGATACTCAGAGCCCTGAGGCTCAGCCAGGCTGTAAGCTCAGGGCGCAGAGCAGCGCCCGGGCGTTACCGTTGTCTATCATCCGCTGCTTGGTCAGGATCATGAGCAGCCGGTCCACTTCGAACACGCCCACCCCGGGCGTGATCACCACAGACATCTGCCCAGTTCGGTCAAAGTTGCGGTTGATGTAGTGCTTGTCAAACACTTGAAACAGAGCAAAAAGTCCTCCAGTGAAGATGCTACAGCTTCTCAGAAACCAGCCAATGGCAAGCGTTCCTGTGCTCTCGGACCCGATTCGTCCACGTCCCTATCAGAACGCCTGCCACCTCCTGGCCTGAGTTCACGTCTGTCCTTCCCCTTCGATGTTTGGAGCTTCTTGTGTATAGCTCTATGTCACTGTCACCGTTTAATCCCCCTCTTCAAGGGCGTATACCTAGCCTGTGCAGCCTTGTGTGAGAAGTGAGCATGTTGGTCGTTCAGTCGTGCCCAATTCTTTATGATCCCATGGACCATAGCCCGCCAGGTTCCTCTGTCTATGGGATTTCCCAGGTAAGAATACTGGAGTGGGTTGTCATTTTCTCCTCTAGGGGATCTTTCTGACCCAGGGATAGAGCCCATGTCCCCTGCATTGCAGGCAGATTCTTTACTGTCTGAGATACCATGCCCAAATTTCATGTGATTAATTTAAACCATCCATAAATGGATCTGCATTGCAACTTAGAAGAATCAAATATTAATTAAGACAGTATTCGCTGCTAAATGTCACATGGCAGCCTGGAGGGGCGGGGAGTTTGGGGGAGAATGTATGTGTACGGCCGAGCTCTTCTGCTATATATCATGCTGTTAGCAATGGTTCCTCTTGGGGAGGCTCTGACAGTGGAGGGGGAGGGGAGATTTTTATTTTACGTGAAGTACTTTTCTAGTATTTGAATTCTAGGAACGTGGGTTCCTTCTGCTATTTCTTTAAAAAAGGTAGATTTATAAAAATTACTTAGAAGCAGTTGAGGGATGGAGTGGAAAGTAATAAAAGCACAGTTTTTGGGAAAACAAAGGACCCACGGAGGACGGCCGACAGCCCTTTACCCTCGGGACAGCGTGAGACAGGCAAGCCAGCTGCCAGAAGCCCCGAGACCAAATGGCGGCCACTTCCCCGGCAGCCCAGGGGCTAAGCATCCGCTGCTCAGGGCAGGGGACGTGGGCTGGGTCCCTGGTGGGGGAACGAATATCCCACATGCCATGGAGCAACTAAGCACTGCAACAAAAGATCCCGCGTGACGCCACAAAGACCCTGCATGCTGCAACTACGGCCCGAGGGGCCAAAGACATAAATATATGATTTATAAAGGTGCTGCTCTCAGTTAATCTGGGGGGTAGGTAGCTGGGGGCATCACCAGCTCGGCCTGGGTCTCTGCACATCAGTAAAGAGAGGCCCACGGGCACGTGGTCAGCGAACGCCCACACGCCGCGATTGCGCCTCACTCACCATTGAAGGACAGGTTGATGGCCTCCAGGTAGTTTCCTTGCGCTGAGGTAGCGTTGTCCCCATGGGGAAAGCCCTCTGCAGCAGAAGACACAGACAAGGAACAGCATCTCATGAAAGACGGACCCATAAGAAACGAGTGGAAGGTGCCTGGCCCCACAGGCCCCTGCCCCGCAGAGGGGACAGGACTGAACCTACTGCACGCGCAGTGACCAGCGGGACCCCGCCCGGCAGAGGGGACAGGACTGAACCTACTGCACGCGCAGTGACCAGCGGGGCCCCGCCCCGCAGAGGGGACAGGACTGAACCTACTGCACGCGCAGTGACCAGCGGGGCCCCGCCCCGCAGAGGGGACAGGACTGAACCTACTGCACGCGCAGTGACCAGCGGGGCCCCGCCCCGCAGAGGGGACAGGACTGAACCTACTGCACGCGCAGTGACCAGCGGGGCCCCGCCCCGCAGAGGGGACAGGACTGAACCTACTGCACGCGCAGTGACCAGCGGGGCCCCGCCCCGCAGAGGGGACAGGACTGAACCTACTGCACGCGCAGTGACCAGCGGGGCCCCGCCCCGCAGAGGGGACAGGACTGAACCTACTGCACGCGCAGTGACCAGCGGGGCCCCGCCCCGCAGAGGGGACAGGACTGAACCTACTGCACGCGCAGTGACCAGCGGGGCCCCGCCCCGCAGAGGGGACAGGACTGAACCTACTGCACGCGCAGTGACCAGCGGGGCCCCGCCCCGCAGAGGGGACAGGACTGAACCTACTGCACGCGCAGTGACCAGCGGGGCCCCGCCCCGCAGAGGGGACAGGACTGAACCTACTGCACGCGCAGTGACCAGCGGGGCCCCGCCCCGCAGAGGGGACAGGACTGAACCTACTGCACGCGCAGTGACCAGCGGGGCCCCGCCCCGCAGAGGGGACAGGACTGAACCTACTGCACGCGCAGTGACCAGCGGGGCCCCGCCCCGCAGAGGGGACAGGACTGAACCTACTGCACGCGCAGTGACCAGCGGGGCCCCGCCCCGCAGAGGGGACAGGACTGAACCTACTGCACGCGCAGTGACCAGCGGGGCCCCGCCCCGCAGAGGGGACAGGACTGAACCTACTGCACGCGCAGTGACCAGCGGGACCCCGCCCGGCAGAGGGGACAGGACTGAACCTACTGCACGCGCAGTGACCAGCGGGGCCCCGCCCCGCAGAGGGGACAGGACTGAACCTACTGCACGCGCAGTGACCAGCGGGGCCCCGCCCCGCAGAGGGGACAGGACTGAACCTACTGCACGCGCAGTGACCAGCGGGGCCCCCAACCCGAGACAGACACCTGGCCAGAAGCAGAAGCCACACTCGGCACTGGGAGGGAGGCAAGCAGGAACCTCTGCGTCCCCCAGGCTCCACCCGACCCCTCCCCTCCCAGCACACCTCCCGGCACCTAAGTGCAGTACCTGCCTGTTCCAGTCGCACCAGCACTGGGTACTGGATGAAGAGCTTTTTGATGGTCACGAGGAGTGAGGTCCACTCTTCCCTCCTCTCGTTCTGCACCACCACCCTGAAAGGAGCACCATCACCAGGTGGGTACCAAGCAGCGACAACACACGGGACATCGGGTCCCTCACAGGGTTTCACGGAAAGGGGAAGAAGGGACGCCTGGAGCTGGGGTCATTTATCATACAACAATACACGACGAAGTCAAATGTGTTTAACAAACATTATCAGACCAGACTTCTCTAATGGTTCAGTGGTTAAGCATCCACCTGCCAATGCAGGGGACAAGGGTTCGATCCCTGGTGTGAGAAAATTTCTTACGCTGCTGGGCAACTAAGCCAGGCACCACAACAAAGAGTCGCCCCCAGGAGATGCAATTAGAGAAAGACTGAGCACAGCAACAAAGACTCAGTACAGCCAACAGTAACTAGAATGCTTTAAAAAATAGCAAAATTGAGAGGAGGGTTATAGAGACTTTCCACATATTCCCTCCCCTAACACGTGTTTTGTACTCCCTTCCCTCGACTATGATCAATATTCCTCATGGGAGTAGGGCATTTGTTGCAATTCCTAAACCTACAGGGACACATCATCATCTGAAAGTCCCCTTACTCTTTAGGAACAAAATGCTTTAGTATCTGTAATTTGCTCTAAAGTAAAATTTAACACACACAAAAAAACACAGGTGAAGCAAACATGGAATGATATTAACTGTTTAATCCAGAAACTGGGGGTATGGGTTCATTATATTAGTTCATTCTTCTTTTCTGTGAGAATTTGAAATTTTTCACAATAAAAAGCTTGGGAAGTTCAAAAGCAATGTGATACCCTAAACTGGATCCTGGAATAAAAAAAGGTGCCTAAGTGGAAAAACTGATGAACTCTGAGAAAAGTCGGAGATTTAGTTCATAGCAATGCACCAGGGTGGGGCTTCCCAGGCAGCTCAGTGGTAAAGAATCCATCTGCCAAGCAGGAGATGGGGGTTCGATCCCTGGGTTGAGAAGGTCCCCTGCAGAAGGAAAAGGCAACCCACTCCAGTACTCTTCCTAGAAAATCCCATGGACAGAGGGGCCTGGTGGGCTACAGTACATGGGGGCCCAAAGAGTTAGACAAGACTGAAGCGACTGGGCACACACCAGTGCTCCTCTCCGAGTTTTAACAGAGGTGCCTTGGTTAGGAAATGTTCAGAGGAAACTGTGTGAAGGGGACACGGGAACTCTCTGTGCTGGCTTTGCTGCTGCTGCTGCTGCTAGGTCGCTTCAGTCGTGGCCGACTCTGTGCGACCCCAGAGACAGCAGCCCACCAGGCTCCCCGTCCCTGGGATTCTCCAGGCAAGAACACTGGAGTGGGTTGCCATTTCCTTCTCCAGTGCATGAAAGTGAAAAGTGAAAGTGAAGTCACTCAGTTGTGTCTGACTCTTAGCGACCCACTTCTCTGCAAACCTAAAATTATTCCAAAGTCAAAAGGTTAATTTTTTAAGTTAGGTAAGAAACAACCAAGGAGAAAAACAGGCAAAAAAAGCAAAGCACTCAAACATACTTGTAAAAGTCTTCATAGAATCGCCCCTTGTGATCCTGCCTAATTGAGGCTCGGTTTATTTCAGGAAATTCATCTGAAATAGAGAAAACAACATACGTAGGTCAGATCGAAGAAATTCAGTTTCTCTGCTCCCCCTTCTGGATTGAAGAACTACACCACACAAACACACACAAAAGATAACTATATTTCTATTAAGTTGGGAAAAGTTTTCAATTAGCAATAATGGCACCTCAGATAAACCTCATGGGCTACAATACTGCCACTGAGCAAAACTAGGTTGGTTTTAAGATGGATCACAGCCCAGAGACTTCTTGCATTGACTAGTGGACTGAGTCATTTTCCACTCTATCCTATCTTTTAACTGAAAAATTGGGAGAGATGGAGCAGGAAAGAAAAAATGATACAGAGTGAATCAGGATGGACATGTGGAAAGCTTAATAAAAAAATCACTTTAGGAATAGTTAGAGAGATTGGGATGGACACGTATACCCTGCTCTATTTGAAATGGATAACCAACAAGGACCTACTATGTAGCAAGGAACTCTGTTCAAAGTCATGTAGCAACCTGGATAAGAGGGGATTTGTATATGTATCTGTATGGCTGAGTCCCTTCACTGATCAGTTGAAACTATCACAACATTGTTAATTGGCTCTACCCCAATACAAAATAAAAAGTTAAAAAAATACATAACTTTGTAAGAGAAAGAGTTACTCACCAAGAGATTTCGCATCATAAAAAGTCCTAGAAAACAGGACCACTGTCACTTCATGACTGCAGTTCTTCTCCTAGGCATGAATACAGAAAAAGAGGGCTCAAGTTTAATCCATTTACTCCACCATGAAGCAGCCTGCGTGAACACAGCAGTCTCAGCTCTGGGAGGCACAGAGGCTCAGGTGTTGGGTAACCTCCTGTAACTGGAGGCTGCATAACACAGGGGACAGAGTGCTAGGCTGACTCGTGGCCCTGAAACTGACCACTACATGACCTTGCGAAAGTTATCTGAAGTCACTGCAAATCACTGGATTTCCCTGGTGGCCCAGCGGTTAAGACTCCACGCTTCCACTGCGGGGGGCATGGCTTCAATCCCTAATTGCGGGACTAAGGTCCTGCAAGCTACGCAGTGCAGACAAACCAACAAAAAACTGCAGATCACCAATAAGGTGGGCGTGCCGTCTCCTTGCTGCGGTGTGCAACAGCCCAGCCCACTGTCAGAGGATGCTGGTATTTATACCTGCTTCACAGTGTTTTTTAACCTTTTCAGGACTGTGGTTTAGAGAAGAACAGAACCTAGGATAGTGGGATGCCAGAACCAGACACTCCCGCCTACTTCCAGGGTCACGGGATGGGGACTGGATGCTGCTTGAGATGCAGGGGTTGAAATCAAGGCAGGGAATTACCTTTGGACTGGGATGGGGACGAGTGAGAATAAACATTTCCACGCCATCGGGAGTTCAATGTTCTAGAAGTAGGGTGTTTACAGACGGCATGAAATTTGGCCTGCACCAGGGAGTCAGCAAGCTCAGTATCAGTTCCTCCTGGTCTTTGAAAACAGAAACCCACACTAACCAACCTCGACTCAAACTCAGCCTACTGCCGGCACAATTGAGCAGTCATCATATAAGGAAGACAACATAACGCACACTGCACGTCACCTTACGTTCTTCACAGCTCTCTCTCAGGCAGACAGAAATTCCTAAATACAAGCCACAGGGCCAAGGGCACACCTTCTCTAGCCACCAACTCATTTATTGGACATCTGGCACTCCAAATGCAGCTTCCAACTCATCTGATTGGGGTGCAAGTTTTAGACAGAAAAAATGCCTGACGGTGGGCTGGCATGGGCATGTGAGCGTCTCAACTCACGTGTGACAGAGGAGGTGACGTACAACGGGGCTGATGTGGCTCAGGATTACAGAAACACAGACAGGATGGCCTGGGGGTTATGATCCCAGGAGGGCACTGGGGGAACAGATGGAACAGGACTCGAATTCTTGTTCTGCTTTTGCAGGCTACTGATCCCAGGCAGGGTACCTAACCTCTTTCGGCTGTACCTTCCCTATCTGTGAAGAATGACGAGAGGATTCAGTGGGATAATGTAGGTAAAACACAACAACATCTGGCGGCGGTGGCTGTTGTTTAGTCACTCAGCCATGTCCAACTCTGTGCGACCCCACGGACTGTAGCCCACCAGGCTCCTCTGTCCATGTGATTTCCCAGCAAAGAATCCTGGAGGGGGTTGCCATTTCCTTCTCCAGGAGAGCTTCCCGACCCAGGGGATCAAACTCTTATCTTCCCCACTGCAGTCAGATTCCTTACCGCCTGAGCCACCAGGGAAGGCCTTGGGTAGTGTTGCTATTTTAACAATATTAAGTCCTCTGGTCTGTGAACATGAAATGTTTCCATTGATTTGGGTCTTTCCTTCGGCAACACAGTGTAGATTTTAGTGCACAAACCTCGCACCTTCTTGGGTAAATTATTACATAGTGTTTTATGTCTCTGATGCTCTTGTAAATGGAATTTTTATTTCTCTTTAAAAATTTTAATTCCTTGTTTTAATTTCCTGTTCAGATTGTTCACTGTTGATGAAATTACAAATGATCTGTGTGCTGATTTTGCAACTCTGCTGAATTTGTTCATTAGCTCTAATAGTTGAGTTTTTTTTAATGGATTTTGGGGGGGTTTTCTACATATAGGATGTCATCTGTGTAGAAAGATCGCTTTACTTCTTCTCTTTCAATATGGATGCCTTCTTTTTCTTTCTTTTTGTGGCCTAGTACCTCCGGCTGGAATTTCCGGTACAACACTGAATTGTTGTTGTTCAGTCCCCAAGTCACGCCTGACTTTGTGACCCAATGGCCTGCAGCACGCCAGGCGTCCCTGTCCTTCACCGTCTCCCAGCATTTGCTCAGAACCATGTCCCCGAGTCAGTGACGCGATCTAACCATCTCATCCTCTGCCGACTTTTCCTTTGGCCCTCAACCTTTCCCAGCATCAAGGTCTTTTCCAATGAGCTGGTTCTTCGCATCAGGTGGCCCAAGTATTCGAGCTTCAGCTTCAGCATCGGTCCTTCCAGTGAATATCTGGGATTGCTTTCCTTTAGGATGGACTGGTTTGCTCTCCTTGCTGTCCTCTAGCACCACAATTTGAAAGCATCAATCCTTCAGCACTCAGCCTTCTGCATAGTCCAACTCACATCTGTACGTGACTACTGGAAGAACCACACCTTTGATTCTACCGATCTCTGTCGGCAAAGTGACGTCTCTGCTTTTTAATATGCTGTCTAGGTTCGTCATAGCTTTCCTTCCCAGGAGCGAGCGTCTTTTAATTTCATGGCTGCAGTCACCATCTGCACTGAATACTAGTGGTGAAAGCAACCGTCCTTATTTTGTTCCTAAACTTAAGGGGGAAGGTTTTCGGTCTCTTACAACTGACTTTGATGTTAGCTCTGGATTCTTCACAAGTACACTTCACCATGTTGAAGTGATTAAGGTAACTTAAATCTACAGTCTCATCAATTAGACTTTAGCTCTGGTGCCTCCATTAAATATAGAGTAATAGAAATAGTTTGTTTTTAAAATCTGCACTGAATAATGTTTATACAGCAAGACTTGATGCATGAGAAGAAACATACCTTCCACTTGGTAAAGAGATCAGCAAGGAAACCATTCACAGCTTTCTCAAAATACAGATCCCCTGAAAGGAAACAATAGGAAGAAGGTGAGAATTCTCTTTATCTCTTGCTTACAAATTCTTCCCTCGGTAAAGTAACAGGAATAGGACTAGTCAAAGAGAAGGTGCTCTGTCCTAAAAGTGGCTTCGACCTAGACTTTCTACTGAGCCAAATTTAATATTTACCTCACTCACTAAGAGGTCACGGGTTCAGGGTAAAACCCACGATTGAAAAAGATCTGAAAAAGTTGTGAAAAGACTGAAAAAGTTTTGATGCTTGAAAAAGAGTCTATCTTCAAAATGAGAGAAGCATCTAACTGTTAAATGTAAGTATTCTCATAGTGATGCTTCATGTTTGTTCGAAGGTGATCGGGTAGACCCTGGGCAGTCACTAAGTCATCACTTGCAGTTTCTGCTGTTCTTGAGCAAACCCTTGATGACCTACATGAAAAATTAATTTGTAATTTTGCTAAACACAAGCTAGAACTGCATGAACCATGAGGCTGGTGTGTTGGGCACAGCATCCACACCTCATGGCAGCTTTATCATACTCCACTTACAGTATAGTAATTCTAACAAAATGAGACAAACTTGGTGATTTCTGTGAGTGACAGAACATGAAATGAAAGTTAGCCAAGAAGATGCTGGTTCCCGGCCATAAACACTGCCTCTATGACTTTTGCTTCTGTACTTACAGAATAATTGAAGATCTGAGAATACAGATTTTTCATCAGTGCTTTACTACATTTCATACAATTCACTGCATATATAATATGTATATTTATTTTTAACATTTGAGGATTTATAAAGATTCAGGACATATCTTCAGAGAATGTTCAGAGATTACAGTGAATAGTACCAATTTGAAGGAAACCAGAAACTTCTCCCCATTAGCATTACAACCCACACTTAGGAACAGTACCATAAATATCAAAATCCCACATTTCACAGCTCATCTGAATAAATATGTAAACCATAGCCGACGTAGAACGGAACACCACCTGCAATAAACAAAAACATAACTGCATTAAAAAGCAATGACGGATAGAATTTCAGTTCTGCAAAATGACAAAGTTCTGGAGATCTATTTCAGAATGATGTGAATATACTCAACACTACTGAACTGTACATTTAAAAACGGTTAAGGAAATTCCCTGGTGATCCGGTGATTATGACTCCACCCTTCCACTCCAAGGAGCACGGGTTTCGAACCCTGATTAGGAAACTATAGACCATATGCCTTGCAGCGCAGCCAAGACAAAAAAGAAAAAAAGGAGCGAATTGCTATAAAACTGGGGGAAAGATCACTGTAAAACACCAATGCATGCCCAGTAGAGTGGCAGAAGCTTTCAAACTTTAAAACTGGGTATTGGAGAAAGTAAAAAACAGGAGGCTTTATATATGGCCACCTAGGAGTATAAACTGGTCCAAAGAATTTGACAGATACTTTGGCATTATCTTACAGAGCAGAACCTATGACATGACACACACACTCCTAATCAGTGATTTAAGATATAGTGAGTGCAAACAAGACAGCTAAAAAAGAAAGTGGGAGGGAGGAAGGGAGAGAATACATTTTCATTCCTCTTAATAAAACTTGAAAGTAAGCAAAATGAGTAATACACTGCTTAGGGTAAAATATATATGTATTGTCACTATATAAATAAGCAAATTACAAAAATAAGTTTTTGTAAGAGTGGTTACCTCTCAAAATTGCCTCACGTTCTCAACTATCTTGCCTGCCCAGGGGACATCTGGTGATGTCTGGTGACATTTCTGGAGGTTGTGACTTGCAGGGGGTGGGGACGGGGGTGGGAGCTACTGGCATTTAATGAGTAGAAGCCAGGGACACTGAGCAGCCCACAGTGCCTGGTACAGCGCCCCCACACTACTGCCCTTTCGGGCCAGGTGATTCTCTTTCTGGAGAGCTATGCTTCATACTGTAACAGATTGAACAGCATCCTCCACACAACCCCAGCTGTGACAAACAGATGTCTCCAGACTTTGCCAAAAGACCCCTGGGGAGGCATGATCACCCTGGGGTTGAGAACCACTGCTCTCAAGAGAGGCTGTGGGTGGGAACACGGAAGAGCAGACAGGTGCTTTCACCAGGGTGGGGAAAGCCCTGGAGCCACAGCTGCTGAGCCCTGATTCCCACCGGCATGGGGAACGTGCATAGGTGCTCAGTTTGGAATTTCCCAACTGTACCAGAGTCACAAGAGATTCCCTGGCAAAGGTCTTTTTCCAAGTTTACCAACACAATCTTCCACTCAGCTTAACTTTTGCTGTGTATTTAGTGGGCACAGAAGTCTGTGACCTAGACACTCCATTTTTACGTCTGATATTAAAAGAAAACAAAGATCACCCTAAACCAGAGAGATCAAACTGGAAAACCCTAGAATTTCAGGGGTCCCTGCTTTATTACAGTATTATTCCCGTTGGGCAGATGGTAGCTCGGTCACAAGCTTGATCATGAGATCAGGGTTTTGCTGGTTTCCGTTTTGTTTTTGATTTCACAACTTACAGACATCACAACAGGGGGAGACAAAACCAAAAAAGCGCCGTATCAGGCTCACCCTGGTATCTTCGCTGATGTAACCACACATGACCTTCTCATTCTTGACCCACAGCTCACCAGCCTGTGCCCTGAAAGGAGACGCACACACATTAGGACGAGTCCTCCATAAAGCAAGAAGAAACGGGGGCGCCTCCAGGTGGCTCCCTCTACTCTGTCACTGTCACCTAGATGACCTGGTCAGCTACAGATTTCCAGAGTGCCACAAACACAACAGAAAGAGTTTTCAGCGTCCACTGAAGTTGTACAGTAGGAGCTCTTGATTTGGGGGTCCGCAGACAACCTCTGAATGTGAGGAAGGGCTTTGGGGAACCCACGAACCCTCTAAATGATGCAATTTTTCCTGCGCACAGAATTGTACACTTTGTCAAATCTCAAAAGGGCCCATGTCACAAAAACAGTTAAAAAGCACTGATGAGCAAATCTGCTAATTCTAGCTTTGAGATAATGAGTTTCAACAAAAACAAGACCCATTGCAATATCACAAGTAGACAGGAAGTATAAAGGCACGGGGTCCCTACTCGGTGGAGGCCATCTTTTCTTGGGCAAGCCATGCAGCATGCTGGATCTTAGTTCGCCAACCAAGGATCAAACTCATGCCCTCTGCACTGGGAGCACAGTCTTAACTACTGGACTACCGGGGAAGTCCCAATGGAAGCCACTTCACTGAAAATTTTTCGTCATTATTAAGTAATATGGAATCTTCTGCCCCTACATCTTTTTTAATTCATTTTTGCTTATTTTTCAGTCACTGTTGTGAGATTAACCCCTTGCTTTTTTTTTTGGCTGTGCTGGGTCTTTGGTGCCGCATGGGCTTTTCTCAGCTGCATCGAGCAGGAGCTACTCTCTGGTTGTGCTGTGTGGGTTTCTAATTGCAGTGGCTTCTCTTGCTGCGGAGCACAGGCTCTATGCCCAGCGGGCTGCAGTAGCTGCGGCTCCTGGGCTCTAGAGGACAGGCTTGGGGGTCGTGTCGCGCAGGCTTAGTTGCTTGGCGGCATGTGGGATCTTCCCGGACCAGGGATTACACCTGTGTCACTAGCATCGGTAGGCAGATTCTTTACCACTGAGCCACCAGGGAAGCCCTCCTCTTGCTTCTTTATCCTGTTTTTCAAATTGTCTACAATGAACAAGCACTGTATGTAAAAATACTTAGCACACGCCTGACACACAGCATCTGCTGAACACGTGGTACTTGACAGTGTTAATTCCACGACCAAGACACGTGTGTTGAGACTGGCCACCAAAGAATCAGAGGTCAAGTCAGAAAGAATGTTCCAGAAGATCCTCTGTAGTTGGGCAGATCAAGCAGAAAAACACCCAAACTGGATGTTCCAATGGGCTTTCAGTGTGCCTAGCAAACAGATCTGTCTGCTTCTGGGCCTACTGTGTGTTTTATTATATGGACATCCACACGCCTCAAAAGCCATATGTGGAACAGTTACTACCCTGGATCCTGCTCCTGTTTACAAGCTGATGAATCAGGAGTGACACAGTAGTTACCTGATGCCAGCAAATTCCACCTTCTGAGTGATATAGGCACATGTGCTGACCTAGGTGGAGAGAGAGAGAGATTCAACAACACATCGAGGCCATGAAAGGTCACAGAGAAAGTCTCCTGGCTCTCTAATCTCTTCCAACAACCCGATGCTCAATTAACATGGGAGCAATAGGTTTATCCCACAGGGAAACCTGCTAGGGCGGGGGAAGGGAAGCCCAGTGTAGGTTCTGAAGGGCTTGGCAGGTAAGACAATAGTAAAGACTGGGTGGATAGTAAGTGGCCAGCTTCACCTGTATACTTGTCATAGACGCTCATATATGCACCTGTATTTACATATAGAACATCTACTTCTCATTTTAGAAAATGGAACCTTCTCCCACCAAATAAAAAATAAGAAAGATGTTTCTGTCTAAAAATATACAGTGTGGACATTTTACTTAGGATTTGTTGTTCCATAATTGCCAAAGAGTCCAAAAGGAGAAGTTTCCGCACCAACTCGCAATTGTGATGAACTGATCATGTTCAGTGGAAAATGCCAGTTAAAAATAAATAAACAAGGAAAAATGGGAGGAGGGGAAAGCGAAAAGCAGTCTAACCTAGAAGCAACAAGATCTCGGTTCCAGCTGAGTGTCAACTGTTTACTAGCTTTCTCGTCTTGGGAACTCACTCAACCCCTCTATCTCAGTTTTCATATATATAAATTCAGGGTAATAAATGCCTATCCACAGGAGGAGATATGAAGAGCGAATGAAATCAGGCAAAAACTTGAAAATCAAAGTCCCATTTAAACGTAAAATCATATTATACTTTCCCATTCAGATCAAAAAATGCAGAGTAAAACTCTGTGACAACAAACAAGCAGAACAAAGCATGAAAAAAAACATGAAAAGAGAATGGAAGGAGAGAGACAACATCTCTACAATAACGGTCTGTGACACTGGAACCGGAAATGAGTTTATACTCTTCTTCCAACTAGACATACATCTCCCCAGCGACATGGACTATTAACATAATCGAAAAAGTAATAGACTTTAAAACAAAAAAACAATCACATCTTACCAAACTTTTCTTTAGTCGCCACATATCCCCACGGCCAATATACTGATCCTTAAAGGTTAATTCCACAAGGTCAAGGGTCACATCCTAAAAAGGATAATCAGATGTATGTTTCTGCATTACTCTGCCAGGCTTCACAGGTGTAAGATAGTGCTCACTCACCACAGAGAAACTTTCTGACAAAAAGACAAGCACTGAAGACCATTCAGTAGAGAAAGTGAAAGTGAAAGTCGCTCAGCCATGTCCGACTCTTTGTGACCCCATGAGTCCATGGAATTCTCCAGGCCAGAATTCTGGAGTGCGTAGCCTTCCCTTCTCCATGGATTTTCCCAGCCCAGGGATCGAACCCAGGTCTCCTGCATCGCGGGCAGATTCTTTACCCAATGAGCCACAAGGGAAGCCCATTCACTAGTGGAACCCTGAGAAACAGAATTTTATCCTGCCTGAGAAGGCTTCTGAGGACAGGGAAGTGTCCAACAGATATGACAGCTACTGTACCATGGTCAAGTGCAAAGCATACCAGAGTAGACAGTCAGTGTTTTAGTCTTGATTTTGGTATACAAATGTGACACTGAGCTATGGGTTTTATTTCCCTAGATGATATCGATCATGTCATTTGGACAATGATTTTTTTACCTCTTAATTTTATAGCATCACTGCTCAAAGTAAAGTGAGAACACAGAAAGAAATTTTAGTATTTTATAGAGAATTTTATATTTAGCTTCACAAACATACATATATGTACAGAACCGTTATAGGACAAGCTTTTAAAAAAGGAGGACTTTCAGTGCAATGTACATTCTATCTATAACCTAAACGACCTATGTATGACCACACAGTCATGCATAGGATGCGCAGTGTTGAATACTCTGCACTACACTTGGTGTGTTAGTTGCTCCGTCGTGTTTCACTCTTTGCGACGCCATGGATGGTAGCCCATCAGGCTCTCCTGTCTCTGGAATTCTCCAGGCAAGAATACTGGAGTGGGTAGCCATTCCCTTCTCCAGTGGATCTTCCAAACCCAGAGACTGAACCCAGGTATCCTGCATTGCAGGCGGGTTCTTTGCTGTCTGAGCCACCAGGGAAGCCCTAAGTAACTCATAATTTCCTTAGAGACCTACTGTTGAGGAAAGGCACTAATCATTCCCCATAAGATATTCAAATCCAGAACAAAGACACACCTTAGGGTCTACAACATTCACATACACATCTTGATAAGGTCTTAGCCGGAACACCTGAGTCACAGTCTGGTCCACACTGATAGTTTCTGAAACAGAGAAGAAACCTGGATCACATAATGCATTCTGAAAAACCAGGTAAATACATTCTAATCTATAAATGGCTTCTCAGTGGCTCAGTGGTAAAGAATCTGCCTGCCAATTAAGGAGAATCAGGAGATGTGGGTTCGATCCCTAGGTCAGGAAGATCCCCTGGAGAAGGAAATGGCAACCCGCTCCAGTATTCTTCCCTAGAAAATTCATGGGCAGAGGAGACTGGCAGGCTACAGTCCATGGGGTCACAAAGAATGAGATACAACTCAGGGCGTGTGTGTGTGTGTGTGTGTGCACACACAATCTATAAATACCCAAACATTCAACAAACAACACAACTGATCCTTTACCAAGGGCAAGACATGTTTTCTGTCTTCAGGAACTTAAAACTTAGAGAGTTCTCTGTTTTTCAGGTGAAGTAAGACCTGAACCCAAGCAATTAAAAAATGAGAGAGATACAGACTGAAATAGAGAGAGAGAGAAGAATTTGAGAAGCAACATAAGAAAGTTCAAAGGGTTGTGAAAATTTAGAAGAGGAAAGAGATCCTTTCTCTTTTGGAATAAAAGTAGTGATGGTAGTCAAGAAAGAAACAAACTTTCCAGTGAGGCCTGAAGTCTGCTAAGTAAAAAACTTAGGCAGCAGGAGATGCTGCTGCTGCTGCTAAGTCGCTTCAGTCGTGTCCGACTCTGTGCGACCCCACAGACGGCAGCCCACCAGGCTCCATCATCTCTGGGATTCTCCAGGCAAGAACACTGAGGTGAGAGTAAAAAGGACACACAGGATCTAGGTTTGAAAACACGTTTTCCCATCAATTTAAAACATAAAAAAGTGGTTGATATCAAAATCCTTTAGAGAAGATTAAAAAAAAATTTCCTTTTCAGTGCCGTTTAAGGAATTATTTTATTTGCTATCAATTAGCATTTTAGTTCCTGGATCAGCATGGTATAGTCATTAGAAGAAAGGATTTGGATCCAGAATGAGTAAGTATTGACAGAATCACTGCTCTGACACCTTCACTTGCTAACACCACGCAAACCTGCTCATCCCGCTGAGACAAAGGTTCCTCCCTCACTCAAGAGCTGGTGGGAAGAAAAAGAAAGACAGATGACAAACAGCTCCAGGACAGTGCCTTGCCCAAGTGCCGGGTAATCAGCGGTATATGTTCCTCCCCTGCTCCAACCCAGTGTAGACACGAAACAAGTATTTTGTGAAAAAATATAATATTGAGGAAAGCATGCTTTGCCAACAATTGTTTTGGAGTTTAAGTGTAGGGCTTCATCTTCTTTCCTTTTGATTCTAAATATAGTTTTTGTTTTCTTGTTAATATTTACTTATTTGGCTGTGCAGGGTCTTAGTTGTGGGAACTCTTAATTCCCCAACCAGGGATCGAACCCAGGCCCCCTGCATTGGGAGCACAGAGTCTTAGCCACTGGACCACCAGGGAAGTCCCTAAACATAGTTAAAAATTTCTAGGAAATGGCAACCCACTCCAGTGTTCTTGCCTGGAGAATCTCAGGGACGGGGGAGCCTGATGGGCTACCATCTATGGGGTCGCACAGAGTCGGACTCGACTGAAGCAACTTAGCAGCAGCAGCAGCAGTGCCCTCAAGGTGCTGACAAATGAGATTCCTTGGCAATTTTGGTATCTGACAATATTTTTATTAGCAGGAACACAATTTGATAAGGAGAGACGTACTGTGCCCTCATTGTGAAGAGAGGTTTCTTAAAGCTTCTGAAACAATAAAGTATAAAAAATTTTAGAGAAGAGAGATGGAATTCTTACCTTTCTGCAAATCCTCCTTAAGTGACTTGACCTGCAAAAGCAGAGGGCTGGTGGGGTGGTGGGGAGCAACAAAGAGAAGAGATGTTGTCAGCATTAACTAATCAGCTTTTTTTACCACCCACAAAACACAAACAGATCACTCTGGACATATTCTAACTGGCAGCACAAGAACAGGAGAAAGTTCCTTTAGAAACAAACTCCGCACTTGTACAGTAAGTCCCCTACATCCAAACCTTCAACTTGTCAACTTTCAAAGACCTGAACGTGCGTGCCAGCCCCTGTGTGCCACCCATTGTACTGGATGACTGTAGTTTTCAAGGTACTATGCTGTAGGATTAAATATGTTTTATTTTTTGTGTTTTTGATGTATGTACTATTTGTGTGAAAAAGTATTAGGCTGGCCAAAAAGTTCATTCTGGCTTTTCCATATGGAAGAACTCGAATACTGACCAGCCCAATGTTCTGAACCTATTACAGCACATCCTATACAGCCGATTGTGTCAGCTGGGTACCCAGGCCAACTTCGCTGGACTTAGGGACAAATTGGACTTACAGACAAACGCACTCTCAGAACAGAACTCATCTGTATGTCAGAGACTTACTGTATTCAAGGAAATGAATAAATGCTACAGAATTGTTCAGAGTTCTCCTCTCAGCTTTGTAAACAGAAGAATGGACCCCTTTTAAAGATTGATTGGTCTAGCAAATCCCGGAGGGCAGGAACATTTTTATCCCAAGGCAGAGAGCCATCTCGCCCTTCATCTCCTTGGACAACACATCACCTGGAAACAGCGGGCTGCCCAGCTAGCCCCCTACTCCTGCTCAGATGCTCACCTGTATTCATCGTTGGGGTGGGCAATCTCCACGATGTCTCCAAGCTTGATGTGTGGAAATACTTTGGGGTTCATGACTAGCTCATCGTCTGAAAGACAATTCAGAGATCTTAGGCAGCAAGCAACTTGCTCGGGTTGTGGGTTGCTGAGTGTTCTCACGCTGGGTCCTTACAACCCCATCATTCAGTATGACAACCCCATCTCACAGAGGAAGCTCCATTTAAAATTGAGATTCAAGGCTTCCCTAGTGGCTCAGTGGTAAAGAATCCACCTGCCAAAGCAGAAGACATGGGTTCGATCCCAGGTCTGGGAAGATCTCACATGCCTGGGAGCCACTAAGCCCGTGCACCACAGCCATCGAGCCTAGAGCCCAGGACCCACAGTCCTGAGCCCACATGGCACGACTACTGAGCCTGCAGAGCCCAGAGCCCGTGCTCTGCCACAGGAGAGGCCCCTGCCCCGAGAGGCCCACGGCCCACAGCTAGAGAGGAGTCCCCGCCTGCTGCGACCAGGGAACAGCCTGCGCGGCAACCAGGGAACAGCCTGTGCGGCAACGAAGACCCAGCAAAGCCAAAACTAAATAAAATTATTTTAAAAATAAATACATGAAGTTTAGCTTGACTGAAGGATTTGTACAGGAAGCCAGAGCTGGTGAGCAGCTGAATGGGATGGTGTTCGGGGACCTTTGTCTCCGGAGCTTTACCTGCCAGCCCACTGCTCCCAGGGAGAAGGCAGCTCTTCCGCTCTGGGAATTAGGCCTCTAGGGCAATTCTTTACTTCCTCAAATGGTGTGCATCTGGCATACACCAGGAACAAGACAGCCAGGGGCCCACATACAGCACAACCCCTTCTATTTAATATTCAAAGAATTTTTCAAACTGTCGGAATGTGACCCTCACAATAAATCTCGAGATCTAACAGAAGCAAGGAAACAAGAGATAAAGCAACTTGCCAAAGGGAGACAGCTAGTAACAACAGCACATGCGGACTGGTTACTAGTCCAGGGTTCCAAAACCCCCTGTCTCTCACATCCCTCAAGCCAAATAAAACACCCTGGACTTGGAGGGCAATGCTTGATCAGGGAAGATTCACATACAGCAGAATTGAACACACAACAGAAATAACTTGACAGAGGACAGGATGCAAGGACACAGTATATACAGCATATCTATAATGTATCTATAATGAGTCTTCTTTTCCAGTCTAGAGCTGGGTACAGGAGACTCTTAAATACAGAGAGGATGTGATTTTATATGGTTATCTATCCCTGCCCCACACTAGGGCTCGGGGAGGGGGGAGGGAACTCTCTCAAGTATAACAAACTCAGGATCATAAAGATATGGTATTTTTTGTTGTTGTTTTTTCTTTGTCTCTGTTTTAGCTTTTAGGGAAAGATGGTCTTTTTTTTTTTTTTTGGTCATGTCACATAGCTTGTGGGATATTAATTCCCTAACCAGGGATCAAACCCAGGCCTTCAGTAGTGAGAGCACAGAGTCCTAACTGCTGGACCATAAGGGAATTCCCAACATATCCTTCTATCATGCTAAAATTATGACAAATAAGTATGGCCAGATTTCAGATATAATCAGAACCAACAAGAATTCAGCCTAGGAAAGCAAAGCACTGAGTTAATCCACGGTTGCTCTTTTTTTTGGGGATACAGTTTCCATTGACAGATGTAAAGCAAATCCTCTATGAAGTCTTCCTCTAACTTTCACAGTCTAACAAGTATTCCTTCCTGTTTAATCTTATCATTTCTTTTTGCATGTATGTCACAACAAGCTGAAAGCTCCTCAGGGAGAAGGAACCTTGTCATATTCAAAATCTTTATGCTTGGTATAGACAGGTGGTTTAGTCACTAAGTCATATCCAACTATTGCAACCCCACGGACTACAGCCCACCAGGCTCCTCTGTCCACGGGACTCTCCAGGCAAGAATATTGGAGTGGGTTGCCATTTCCTTCTCCACTGGTATAGGTATGTACCTAATAAATATTTGTTGGATGTATTTTTTTCAATTTGATTTTTATTTATTTATTGACATACAGGTGACATACAATACTGCATTAGCTTCAGGTGCTCAGCATATGATTCAGTATTTTTGCGGAATATATACCATTATGAGCTATTACAAGATAAGAGGTGTATTCCCTCCGCTACGTAATATATCCTTGTTGTTTATCTGTCTGATACCTAGCAGTCTGTATCCATTAATCCCATACCCCTAATTTGTCCCTCCCCTTTTTCCTCTCCCCTTTGGTTACCACAAGTTTTGTTTTATATGTCTGAGAGTTTGTTCTGCACATACATTCATTTGTTTTGTATTATTTTTTTAGTATTTGTCTTTGTCTGACTTAATCACTAAGCATAATATTCTCTAGGTCTATCCATGTTGCTGCAAATGACATTTCATTCTTTTTTATGGCTGAGTAATATTGTAGGATGTATTTTTTTTCTTTATAGTCCTGCAGCAGACTGGGTACAGCAGGGATCTACCACTGTCTTGCGCACACGAAAAAGAACACTTGCATACATTGTATTAATAGATACACTGTATACACTGTATCCTTTTATCCTTTCCTGTGTCAAAAGTTATTTCTGTTTGTTCAATTCTGCTCCACAAAGGTTTAGGCAGCTTCCACTGCATACAAAGTACAATGTTAACAACAGACTGTGGTTTTAGCAGAAATTATGTTTTAAATATAGCAATGCCTGGTATATCCTTTTCCTGGTACTTACAATGGCTACATTTATTTAGCAGCTCAAAGGAGCCTGGCTGAATACTTTACATACATCACTTAATTTGAACCCTTAAGATCTTATGATATAGAAACTATTATTCTACCTTTTAGGCAGCCCTTACCTTTGGGAGGCTTATACATCTATAATACAGGAGCAGATATAAAAGTGAAAGTGAAGTCTCTCAGTCATGTCCGACTCTTTGCAACCTCATGGACTATAGCCTACCAGGCTCCTCCATCCATGGAATTTTCCAGGCAAGAGTACTGGAGTGGGTTGCCATTTTCTTCTCCAGGGGATGTTCCCAACCCAGGGATTGAACCCAGGTCTCTCGCATTGCAGGCAGATGCTTTACCAGCTGAGCTACCAGGGATTTTGAGCAAATATATAGTAAAATACAATTTTTAAAACACTGTGTTGTTAATTCCAATTCCTGAAGTAAATAAGGTTATTAGGACATAAAGGAAATTTATTCCTCTAGGGGGAAAAAAAAAAGTCATATAAATAGGTGCTTCCTTATTCTGCAGATTCATAATCTCAACATGCTAGGAAAAATGGAGAAATTACCCTAAAGAGATGGAATTTGTAATTAAGGTAAACTAGAGGCTTGCCCAAGGTCACAGGGAAATTAAGAGGCAGAGCTGATACCCAGATTCAGGTTTAATGCAGGGCAACATGCTCTGTCTTGCCCCAACTCATGGTGCTTCAGAGCCAGGCAAAGGTTCCTGCTTTGATCACACCTGTCTTATGCACACCTACTACCTCTCTTTCATTGAACATAAGTTTCTCTTATCTCCTGAACCAGTGCAGACTGGAATTTTATAGAACATACACAGTAAATATGTAATAAAAAACACAAACAAATCAACAAGGACCTAGCACACACAACTATATTCAACACCATGTAATAACCTGCAACGGAGAAAAATACATGAAAAAAATATATATATGAATTACTTTGCTATACATCTTAAATACAACACTGTAAATCAATCACACATCGATTTAAAATAAAACAAAAACAAACAAATGAAGAGTGGTAAGCTGGAAATACTCACAATATCCCTGAAAACGCAGAAGGCAAATGCTTCTAGAAGGGGCTTGCGCTCTCTGGTCCTGCTACCCTTTCAATACTTCAGTATCACACCTGCTGCCTCACTCAGTTAAGCTACCTGCTGAGCCTCCATTGTCTCCTGAGTCAGAGAGTAAACTTCAAGGCACAGGATACATCAGAACCTCAGCCAACTTACACAACCCCAAAGACCAATCAATACTGACCACTGCCCCCGAAGCCCTTCTTGTGGATGACGAGTTTGTAGACCTTTGTTGTTCTCATCTTGTACTGTTGTTTCCTTCAGCTGTTCCAAGTTTGGGGGAGAGAAGTCATCTTGCCTCCCTGCCAGTGAAATGCAAACAAAAAAGGCCGGAATGTCAGAGTTTTCTTTGCAACTGCTCTTTGATTTTAGGGCAGTGAAAATACTGCTCTTGCTCAGCTGAGAAGTGGCACCAATTCTTGGATGAAATCACTCCTCCAAATACCAAGAGGGATGGAAAACAAACAGAACCAACCAATCTGGGAAAGAAAAGGAATTCAAGTCAGGGTCTACTCCAACCTCCGAGATATGCTATCACACCCTAAAGGGAAAACGTGGAGTGAACGAGGCACCATTACCTTGCCTCGGTATAAATCAATAACACTCAAACAGTAAAGAGACCTTAAAAGAGGTTTGGTACACTCATTTTGTAGATGAGGAAAGTGAGGGCCAGCGCAAGGGACATGCCCGAGGTCTCTGAGACAGAGAAAAATTCCTACTGTTCACGTTCGGCCACCGATGTCTTGGGCGAGGAGAGAGGAAGGATCGCTCCCCAAACCTCCATCTGCACAAACTCTCCGCGGTTCCTACCCGTACCAGCTCCCCTCACGTCAGAACTGATGTCACGGAGGCTCAGAGACGGACGGAGACTTGTCTAAGGTCACACAGCAGGTTGGGGGTGGGGCCAGGATTCGAACCGGGGCCCTGGCCCTCTCCTCCTGATCCCCAACTCCGGCCCCGGCGGACAGGTCCACTCACCCGCAGCTCCGGAGCCCCTTCCTGCTTGAGGCCGGGGTTCCGACGGCCGGACCCTGGCCGGGTCCCCGCGCCTCCTCCGGACGTCCCTCCTACGCCCGCAGAGTCCGCGAGGATCCCGTGCCGGATCTCCAGGCGCCGGCCGGCCCGCCCCGGCCCCAGAGCGCTCACCTGAGAACCCGCGCCGCTCCGGTGGCTCCGCCCCGGGGCACCGCCCCCTTCCCGCCCACCCGCTCCGGGCCGCTCTGGCCGGGCCTCCGCCTCGTCTCGGTGTCCGCGCTACTTCCCCATCCGGGGCTCGCGTCGGGGGCGGGGCCTCACGTGCGGCCTATTGGCCGGGTCGCTGGACGGCGTTTCCCGCTTCCTAAGGGCCGTCGACCGGGGCAGGAAATCCTTTTCCTCCGAGACGTTCCGAAATAGATTGGAGCCCAAGAGTTGACTTCCGACCTAGTGATTTCCCCAACAGGACAAACTCGGTCGAGCGTCCCGGGATCTATAAAGGATGTCACGGACCTTCGCGGGGCCTCCTAGGGCAACAGAGAGGCACAAAATAGGGGGAACTTTTGTAAAATGTGAAGGGCTGAGCATGTGCGACTTAGTGCGATGGCCCCTGCTGGGAAGTGTCCGTTTGGGGGGGCTTTTCAAATTCTTCCAAACCCCAAATGGTGTTCAGTGCCTCTTGTTTATTGGTAATAGCTACCATGGTTTTCACAGACATTCTTATGTAGTCGTTACATCCCTTTATGGAGGCAGATACTACTTCATTTCACAGACAACTGAAAAGGCCGAGGACAGAAAAAGCCTCGGGAGGAAGCGAGTACGGATCCTGACCCAGCGCAGTCCAACTTGGCTGCAAGGCTGAGCGTTTAACCAGCATCCTCACGTCCCACCCAAGGGCCTAAGCCCCTATTGTGTTGGGACACCTTTCGGTTCTCAAGGGAAATAGCGCTGTGTGGGCAGTGCCTGAAGCTGGCCAAAGGCTCCAGGCAAGTTTCCAGTTCCGTCTGTTGACCTATGAAAGTGAAAGTCGCTGTGGGTTGTCATTCCCTATTCCAGGGGATCTTCCCAACCCAGGGATCGAATCCGGGTCTCTGGCACTGCAGGCAGATTCTTTACTGATTTTGACTGAGCTACAAGGAAAGGCAATTGACATAATTTTTGGAAATTTTCTGAGTATTAAAAGGAAAAAAGCACCGCATATCACAAAGGAACTGGGGGTGGGGGGGCGGTGAAGGGTTCAGAAGTTAAATAATTTTTAAATAATTGTAATTTTTAATAGTAAAGAAAAGCATGTAATGAAGCACACTGCAACAGTTGCAAAACTTTTCAAGGATAAAATGTTAAATGTTAGACTTGTTTATGTTGCCATTTCAGGGTGGCACCCCCAGATCTCTCAGACTGTTTTTGTTTGTTTCCTAGTAGCTAGTGAGAAGTCCTTCCATCCCAGACAGAATTAAGGGGACTCTATGTCCCTGGCCCTCAGGGGAATTTGATTCTTTGTCCTGAGCAATGTCCATAATTGGTGTCATATCTTAGAAATACAAATATTTCACTTATTAATTTGGCAAAAATTCATAAAAACAAGACGACAACAACAAAAAAACCTTGTCAAGGTTTGAGACTTTAAAAAAATGTCTAAAGCTGGGCAAAGCTAGGGAAGGCTGGAGCAGGTAGCTGAAATACTGGGGAGTCAATACCCTTGGTTCCACAACCACCTGTGGGATTGCCTGCTTTTAGCTGTGTACCTTTGCACAAGATAATTCTCTCTGCTCAGATTTCTCCCTTGATAGGTGGGAATTAAAAGTATGTGTTATTCTTCCTTCACAAGGTGTTTGAGGGCCAGATGAGGTGAAGGAGATGTTACATTAGGTCTTTGAAATTAAAAAAACCGAAAATGCCATGTCAGTTCAGTCGTTCAGTCGTGTCTGACTCTGCGACCCGGTGAATTGCAGCACACCAGGCCTCCCTGTCCATCACCAACTCCCTTTACCCAAACTCATGTCCATCAAGTCGGTGATGCCATCCAGCCATCTCATCCCCTGTCGTCCCCTTCTCCTCCTGCCCCCAATCTCTCCCAGTGGCGGTGAAGGGTTCAGAAGTTAAATAATTTTTAAATAATTGTAATTTTTAATAGTAAAGAAAAGCATGTAATGAAGCACACTGCAACAGTTGCAAAACTTTTCAAGGATAAAATGTTAAATGTTAGACTTGTTTATGTTGCCATTTCAGGGTGGCACCCCCAGATCTCTCAGACTGTTTTTGTTTGTTTCCTAGTAGCTAGTGAGAAGTCCTTCCATCCCAGACAGAATTAAGGGGACTCTATGTCCCTGGCCCTCAGGGGAATTTGATTCTTTGTCCTGAGCAATGTCCATAATTGGTGTCATATCTTAGAAATACAAATATTTCACTTATTAATTTGGCAAAAATTCATAAAAACAAGACGACAACAACAAAAAAACCTTGTCAAGGTTTGAGACTTTAAAAAAATGTCTAAAGCTGGGCAAAGCTAGGGAAGGCTGGAGCAGGTAGCTGAAATACTGGGGAGTCAATACCCTTGGTTCCACAACCACCTGTGGGATTGCCTGCTTTTAGCTGTGTACCTTTGCACAAGATAATTCTCTCTGCTCAGATTTCTCCCTTGATAGGTGGGAATTAAAAGTATGTGTTATTCTTCCTTCACAAGGTGTTTGAGGGCCAGATGAGGTGAAGGAGATGTTACATTAGGTCTTTGAAATTAAAAAAACCGAAAATGCCATGTCAGTTCAGTCGTTCAGTCGTGTCTGACTCTGCGACCCGGTGAATTGCAGCACACCAGGCCTCCCTGTCCATCACCAACTCCCTTTACCCATACTCATGTCCATCAAGTCGGTGATGCCATCCAGCCATCTCATCCCCTGTCGTCCCCTTCTCCTCCTGCCCCCAATCTCTCCCAGCATCAGAGTCTTTTCCAATGAGTCAACTCTTCGCATGAGGTGGCCAAAGTATTGGAGTTTCAGCTTCAGCATCAGTCCTTCCAATGAACACCCAGGACTGATCTCCTTTAGGATAAACTGGTTGGGTCTCCTTGCAGTCCAAGGGTCTCTAAAGAGTCTTCTCCAACACCACAGTTCAAAAGCACCAATTCTTCGGCACTCAGCTTTCTTCACAGTCCGACTCTCACATCCATACATGACCACTGGAAAAACCATAGCCTTGACTAGACGGACCTTTGTTGGCAAAGTAATGTCTCTGCTTTTCAATATGCTATCTAGGTTGGTTATAATTTTCCTTCCAAGGAGTAAGCCTCTTTTAATTTCATTGCCGCAATCACCATCTGCAGTGATTCCAAAAGCATGGAATTTATCAGAAAGTTGGCTCTCATTGACTTCTAGGGGGTTGAATGATGATGCTTCTTTGAGGTCCCTTTGTGCTTACTACAGAGCTAGGAGCGAGACTAGGACTACAGTCAGGTGGGTGAGGCTAATGAGTTGTTGTTCAGTCATAAATCTGATTTGACTCTTTTTGACCCCATGAATTGCAGCACACCAGCCTTCCCTGTCCTTCCCTATCTCCCAGAGTTTGCTCAAATTCATGTCCATTGAATCGGTGATCCTATTAACCACTTGCCTTATTTAGGGCACAAAATGCTAAGGGGGTGCCAAAAAACTCAAAGAGATAAATGATAATGTGATTGTTTTTAAAGGAAGCATTAATACAAAAAAATCCATGCTGAACAAAATATCACAGTTTAAAAATAAAGATTAGAATAATGGTGCAGTGCCTGTCATATTAGAACCTGAGGCAGAAGACAAACCAACACCACTGGGTTTCTCAGATCTTGTCTGCAGGCATGCAGTGGCCTGAGGAAGAACCTGAAGTCTTGGATACTCCTGTAAAAATGTGTTGAAATGTCTTAAAGTGAGTTTCTAGTTAATTAATCCCAACAACATCTGTAGTAGCCTATATGTGAAGTGCATGCATACATGGACGATGGATAGACTCATTGGATGTAAACAATAGTATTGGCATTTGGGTTTCTGTATCTCCAGCCCTAACTAAAGCTGGGAAAACCACTATCTCAGATAAAGCGGTCCATATGCTGACTGGTTCAAAGATACCTTGATCAAAGAAGAGAAAACTAAAATCTCTCAGAAAACTGTAAAACTTTAGCTCTCTAATCAGCCAAAAAATAACAGACTTCTGTTTAAACACAAGACTGTGTGATTTGAAGCAAGTTGATTGCATTCTCTAGACCTCAATTCCCTCTTGAAAAAAATTCTTTTCCTTCCTTCAAATCTCTGCTTAGTGTTTGCATTTGCGGGCACTGCTCTAGGCGGTGAACAAAGAATGATGAACAAAACAGATAAGGGTGGGAGAGAGAGATGATAAAAGGAGTCGATAAATAGATGAAACGGCAATTTCAGCTAGTGTTAAAGCTCTGAGGAGACGAAAACAAAACTCCAGAAAGGAGAGGGAGCAGGGGAGTGACATGATCTAAAATACTGATTCCAGGTATAAAAAGATATCTTGGGCTGCCAGGATGGAAGCCGAGAGGTCCCAAGAGCTGCAAGCATTAGGGCCACAAAAGAGGGCTGGACCAGGGTGGTAGCAGTGGAATCAGACACTGGGCCTGAGGCTCAACAGCGGAATCAAAAGGTGTGTTCCCCTTTAAGAGTCCTGGCGGCGGGGGCGGGGCAGTGGCCACCAGAGCTAGCTGAGGGCGGGAGTCCCTACAGAGAAGAGCCGCCTCAGGGGTGCGCGCGCGCGCAGTGCGGGGGCGGGACTTGGGCGAGTCCGCATGGCTGGCTCGGGCCCCGGATGAGGAAGTGCAGGGCGACCATAGAGACGAAGAGGCGGCGGTGGCTGGAGCGCCCCCGGGCTCGCTCGGCTCGGCTGGCTCAGGTAGATTCGGCGGCGACGGGGTTGCGGCTGCAGAAGCCGGGCTGGCGGGGCGAGCGCGGGCCGCGGAGCAGGCCTCCGGGTAAGAGGCTGGGGGCGGGAACGCTTGGGGCGTAGGCGCCCCGTGCCGCTCAAGCCCTAGCGGACCCTCAGCCGGGCGGTGCAGGCTGAGGGCGAGCCCGGTCCCCCGCCCTCTTGGAGCGCCGACGGGAACGCAGGCTGCGCTGCGGGCGCCGAGGGACCAGGGGAGAGGGAGGAGCCCAGGCCCCGCGTCGCGAGGGCGAAACGGCTTCTTGGTGTCATGGCTCCGGCGGGGGCAAGCGACTGCTCGTCGACCTCAGGACGGCGGGGGACCCCCCAACTTCTCTCCTCGGGAAGGCGACGCCCGTTGTCGTGGGCGAACGCGCGTGTCCGGCTGCATCGCGCTTGTCAGCGGAGGGAGACCCGCTCCCGGAGCGCGAGGGGGCGATTCTGAACTTATTTTCAGGAGGGATAAGACTTCCCTTGATTTGGTCAGCGTCTCTCAGGTGGAGAGGAAGACTCAAGTTGCCTAAAAGTGAGAGAGATCTTCCTTTCCTGTGAAAGAGTTACCTTCCCTCATATTTTTCGCCTTTATCCCGGTATATGGGGAGGAAGACCTAGAATTTACTTGGAGGTGTCAGCCTTTCTCCCCTCCCCCAGCCGTGTCCGCCGAGGAAGCCTGCTTCTCTGCCCCCGAGTCTCCTGGTGTGCCTTGAGCGCTTTACCTTTGCACAGTGAAGAGCGTGGTGCTTGGAGTGTCAGGGATGCAAGCCCGTGTGTCCCACTTTCCATCTTTATGACCTTGACTCACAGCTTCACCTTTTGTCAGTTAGCCCATCTCTTAATTTTGGTCTTCTCTTCATAGAATTGTCCTCAAGACTACTGGAAATTTCGTGTAACTGCTTGGTACATAGTGACCTTTTGGTAGACTGTTGCTATTAGTTACTTAATTTGTTAGGAAAGAAAAGTAGTATCTTCCATAGAGGAACAGATTTTTCCATGCGTGCCTCTTCCCATCCCTCCCCACCTCTCCCCGCATCCCTTCCTTACTAGAGAGGAGGCTTTTAACCCCCGGGAGGCAGAGAAAGAGGCGCTTTTACTCTTTTAGATCCTAAATTAACAAAGTTGTTAGAGTAATCTGGGGAAAAGACTGTTTGGGCAAACAGGTCTGGAAGATCTGATAGGAGAAGCAGCCTTCCCTTTGTCCACAGAAGCTATCAGTCCTTCCCGACTGGTTAGAGCTGCCCTCTTCCAATCCCCGTACTTGCTCTGCTGATGAAAAAGCTTCCTTCTGTCTGATCTGCACACCCCTCACCCCCAGAAAGGAGATTCCAACTTCTTTCTCCTGCTCTTCTGAGAAAAATATGACTCTAGACCTTTGAGAGGAGTGCCCTTTCCTGCTGTATCTTTGGAGTGGCACAAATGGTTTCTCTTCTCCCCTCCCTTTGAAAAAAGGATGAAATCTCTTATGCAGAGTCTCTGTCAGTAGAAATCAGGAGCATTTGCAGTCTTTCACTCCCCCCTCCCCACCCCCATGGAGATAGAGGGATCCTTTTTCTGAGTGCTGGTTAGGGGAGGAACAGGGAAGCTGCGCCTGATGCTCTTGAGATTTCCTGTGCTCTCTTCCCGTGTGGAAGAGCGAGGCCCTGTTCATTGTATGGATTTCCCTGCGCTACTTTGAGCTTGTCTGGAGAGCTTGTTAAAAGATCCCTCTTCCTCTGTCCCTCAAGAAGAGGCCCCTTTTCTGAATTGCCTCAGAGATTGGCTACAGTGTTCGAATCTTTGGAAAAGAAAGGCCCTTTCTCAAGGTGAAAGGCCTGTGGGGAACTTCTGAGGTCACGATCACTATTGTGAGTATTGTCCCCTGACACAAGTGTGGCAGCGCCTAGCGTTCTTACTGCTTCATTTCGTTAAGAGCAGCCCCTTTGCTTTTGGAATTAACGAGAAGGGAGACCTTCAGGCTTGGGATTATTGGGGCACATGGCTTTCTGTTCTGCTGTTTTCTTTGTTTGATTCTTTTTTTTTTTTTCTTATTCTTCTTTTGCTTAGTGCTATAAACTTTATACCCCCAGAAATTTTGTTTTGGGGAGTGTTTGAATGACTAAAAGTCGTCACCTGGTCAGGTTTTTGATATTACTATAATAAAGTGTATTCTAATGAGGCTGAGAGCTGCAGTGTCAGTTAATCTTTCACTGGTAGTCTCCCCACCCTCCCCCTGGCTTTTGTCATTTGGTGGGATAGGAATTAACACTTCCCAATTGCCTGAAGACACGCTAAAGAACAGCTTTTATCCTTTTCGTATGTAAAGTGTTCTTAAATTACCTCCTTTGCCCTTGCAGTGGGGATTAGTCTGAATTCCGTACCACTTTGGTTGGCGTCTTTAGGTGCGCTGTGCCAAAACAAAGTGAAATAGAGAAGTTATTTAGAGTCTTGGGAATTTTATGGGTTAGCAAGACTCTCTCAGATCATTTTGTTTGACTTGTCCATTTTACATGTGGAAAACAAGCCCAGGAAAGTTCAGTGACATACACTCAAGGCCGTGCTGAGTGTGAGGGGCAGGATAGGGACCCTGGTCCCCCACCTTGGAGACCAGAACTAGACTACTTCCTAACCGTGACTCTGCCTTTGAAACAGAAAGACTGGGAGATGATTGTTCTCAATGAAAAATGATTTCTTCTGTTGGAATAATTGTGCTGCCTACTCCCCCAAATGTTATCCCACCCACCCAGGGATAAATCCATCCCCTAAACAATCTAATTCTTATTTGTGTTCACGGTAAAGATGACAAGCCAATAGCAGTAGGAAAAAGTTGTTTGTGAGTCTATGGGTTATTTTTCCCTTGTACCTCAGACTAGGTAATTATCTGATGTCTTCCACCCAGTAGGTTGGTTGTAAGTCTGTAGTAAGGATTAAGCCATAAATCTCTGTCTACATTTTATAAGCACATGCTATACTTACTTTATTTCATGTATATTTAAAACTTTAATGTAAAAACTTTCATGGTTAAGGGAGAGAGCTAACATTTAAAAAATACTGATAAAAGTAAAGGGATAATACACTTACCAGTTGTTATTTATTGCTTCATATTTGGATCTTGAGATATAATATTTTTTAAAAGTTTAACATGTATTATACACTCATTGTAAAAAAAAAAATGGGGATATGTCATTAATAATCCTATCACCCACGGTTGCATTGTTAATATTTGGCTTATAGTTTTTGAAACATTTTTCCTGTATGGATGTAGATATATACTTTCCCAAAATAAAATAATCCTATTTTTTTAATATGGGCTTTCCAGGAGGCACAGTGGTAAAGAATCTCCCTGCCAATGCAGGAGATGCAAGAGACATAGGTTCGATCCCTGGTTCAGGAAGATCCCCTGGAGGAGGGTATGGCAACCCACTCCAGTATTATTGCCTGGAAAATTCCCTGAACAGGGGAGCCTGGCGAGCTACAGTCCAGGGGGCTGCAAAGAGTCAGACACGACTGACAACAGATAAACGCACAATATTTATCTAGTTTGATAAGACATCCCAGACAGCTTTCTATGGAGAGGTATATTTCTATACCGTCATTTTTTATTGCTCCATTGAATTCAGAAATTTGAAGGACTCAAATGGTAAAATTTTGTTTCTGCTGTCTTTGTGGCACAACCAAGTATCTTGATAGATGGAGAGTTTAGTGACATGTGCTGGTGAGCTAAGAATAATTGTAAACTGCTGCTCTCGCTTCTAAATACTACTTCACCTCTGGGGCTTCCCTGGTGGCTCAGATGGTGAAGAGTCTGCCTGCAGTGCAGGAGACGCAGGTTCAGTCCCTGGGTCGGGAAGATCCCCTGGAGAAGGAAATGGCAACCTACTCCAGTATTCTTGGCTGGGGAAGCCCATGGGTGGAGGAGCCTGGCGGGCTACAGCCCAGTCCATGGGGCTGCAGAGAGAGACACACCTGAGCAGCTTCACTCACTCACTCAGCCTGGAGTTTCAGCTGAGGTGCTGAGCTGTTCGTGGTGACTCCACTGCACACACTGCTGAGAAACTTGAGGACGAGGAGGGCTGAAGAGAAGAAGGAGGGGATGTCTGTTTTGCTTGAATAGCCGATGTGCATGGTTGTTTTACAGGTTGAAAAGTCTTAGAATTCTGTCTCTACCAAACACGCATAATGAGAAACAGTAGCTTTGTGACATCTGGTTTTTGTATATTGGGAGTCATCTTTTAGTCGCCAAGCTTTACAATTGTTTTCGGTCCACAGCATAGGTGGGGGCACAGGAAAGGTAATAGCAGTTTTTCCTGAGGAATCTGTTGTGATGATCAGTGTTGCCCCTTTGTGACAAAGATCTGTTTAGTGAGTGTGCGTGTGCTTGTGCATGATCCTGTGCTCAGAACAGAATCTGGAGTTAGGACCATGGGGATGGGGCAGTGAGATGTGGTGGAGACACAGCTGGCGTTGGGTGCGTGTGTTTGAGTGCTGACTGCACAGCGTGTGGACGGCCAGACCGTTACATTTGGGGCTTCATGTCTGAGCTCTAGGGTAACGCGGTGCCATTACTGAGAGAGGCAGCAGGATCAGAAATAAAAGCATGTAAGGTTACTGAGAACATCTTAACTCATCCTTGAATCGCACAGCTGTTTGCATGGACAACACTCGATTTTTCACTGGGTTGAGTGTGCTCTATTTTAGGCATGTTAAGTTTGGGGGAGGGGGCTTCCCTGATGGCTCAGTGGTAAAGAATCCAACTGCCAATGCAGGAGAGTAAGAAAGACATAGCAACCCACTCCAATGTTCTTGCCGGGGAAATCCTATGGACAGAAGAGTCTGAGCAAAGTCCACAGGCTTGCAAACGAGCTGGACACGAGTTAGCAACTGAACAACAGCTAGTTTTGAGAGGGTGCCATCCTTGTCAATGAAACATAGATCACAGCTTGAGAAAAGGTTGGGGCTATGGACAGGTTTCTTTTTTAAAAAAAGTCAACTTTATTAAGATATAATTCATATACCATACAATTCACAGTGTAACTTGTACCATTCAGTGGTGTTTGGCATAGTCAGAGCTGTGCAGTCATCACCACGCCAGTTTTCGAATACTTCTGTTGTGCCCCAAAGCAGCACTGTCCATCAGCAGCCACTCCGTTTGTCCACTTCTTCCAAAAGTTGTTCAGTCCCTCAGTCTTGTCCATCTCTTTGCCACCCCATGGACTGCAGCACGCCAGTCTACTGTCATCCACCATCTCCTAGATTTTGTTCAGACTCATGTCCGTTGAGTTGGTGATGCCATCCAGCCATCTCATCTTCTGTCGTCCCCTTCTCCTCCTGCCTTCAGTCTTTTCCAACATCAGGCTCTTTTCCAGTGAGTGGGCTCTTCGAATCAGGTGGCCAAAGTATTAGAGCTTCGGCTTCAGTCCTTCGTGAACATTCAGGGTCGATTTCTTTTAGGATTGACTGGTTTGATCTCCTTGCTGTCCAAGGGACTCTAAAGCCTTCTCCAGCACCACAGTTTGAAAGCAATAAATCTTTGGTGCTCAGCCTTCTTTGTAGTCCAACTCTCACATTCATATGTGAGTACTGGAAAAACCATCACTTCCAGACGTAGGCGACCAGTAATCCACTTTCCGGCTCTAGATTCGCCTGCTCTGGACATTTCGTGGGAATGAGATCTGATGACAGTGGTCTCTCACGATGGCTTCCTTTACCTGCACGATGTTTTCAAGGGGCGTCTGTGTTGTGTCATGAACCAGCACGTTGCGTCTTTTCATAGTCGAGTAATACTCCGTTGTGGACAACATTTCATTGGCCGTTCACCCGTTGATAGACGTTTCGAGCTGTTTCTGCCTTTTGGCCCCTGTGGACAGTGCCACAGTGAACATCCACGTACAAGTCTTTGTGCAGTCGTGTGTTTTGCACGTTCCTCAGAGTGGAGTCTCGGCGGCGTGTGGTTCCTCTGTGCCTAAAGGGACAGTTTTGAGTCACCTTCTTGGCAGACAAGCTGCATGGAAAGGCAAGGGCATGAAGAAAGTGAAGCCGGGGAAGGCACGTCCAGGGCTGGATGTGAAAACCCCCACACGGTTTGGTCTGGCTCAGCGGCTGGCCAGACCCACGGAGCCTTCTCCAGCCACAAGACCATCTCCTCCAGTGGGCTTTCCAGTTCTGCGCTCGCCCTTGTGGTCTGTTTGTGATGTGACAGTCAGAAGCTGGATGGTGTCTGTTGAGGTGAAAGGGGAGCTGAACCAAATTAAAATGGAGCACTGCCAGCCTTTGGGGGGAGGGGCCTCAAATAGCAATTCCACTATTATTCCCTTAACCCCCATGTATCTACACACACACATTGGCCTAAAATCCAGAGTACCCCTGGAGATATCCAGGAGCTCGTGGAGAACGGGGAGACTAACTCCAGGAAGAAGGCCTCGTCAGCGCTCTCTGTGGACGTCTGCGAGCCCTGCCGTGCTCCTGTGCTCAGCAGCCTCTCTCTCCTTGTTTCCCTTTTGCAGTTAAGTCTCTTCTTACATTACCTCAGCCTCGTGGGTCGGCCATCTGCTTTCCTATAATTTCTAGCATTTAAATTAGTGGCGTCACAATGTGCCCTTTCGTTTTGAGTAGGGTTCCTTGAGAACACAGAGGCGCTCAGCGGATGAGAGCACAGGGGCGTGAATAAACTGTCCCCCACGGTTCAGAAAACCAGGAGAAGGGCTGGATGGCCCACAAGGAGAGCGCCTGTCACCCACCCCCGCCCCCTTCCTCGGTCCCAGCTCCAGTCCAGGCAGCACAGGCCCGTGGAGGGGACCATCCATCCCCCTGTCGGCCCAGGGGTGTTCAAGGAGCAGGGTGCTCAGTGATGGGGAGGCGGAGCGTGTGCTTTTGTGGAAGCAATGTGGGTGGGCTCCCTCAGGGAATCGGGGTGCAAATAGAGACAGGGCCCAAAGGCCGCTGGGACCTAAGGAGTTACACGGTGTCTCAGGGAGTCCCTCCTGCTCAGAAACACAGTTGCGGTCGCTACAGAGAACACGAGACCGCTCAGCACAGTGAGAACAGATCTGTAGTTGGCTCTGGGTTTTACCTGATGTGATGTGTTTATCATGGGGAAACGTGGGCATTCGGAAGCCGCGGGAGTAGCTGTGTGAACCATCCTTTCTGTGTGCTTTTCGGCCAGTGGGATTGGCCGCCAGTATCTCTAGTGAGTCCCAGCCTGGAGCCTCGGTTCCGGGGGTACCATTCCCTATCTCTCTGTGTTTGTTTTGATTGCTTTAATAATGTAGTATTGTGAACTACTTAAACATACTGATTTTAGCAGATAAGCCATGTTTCTGTTGCCCAACAGAAGTGAAACGTGACCCCCGCATTAGAAGCCCCAGGCGTCCCCTCTCCTCCCTTGCATTAACAATGTAATATTTCAGGTGTGCATGCTCACTGTCTCCTCTGTGTTCGACTCTCTGTGGCCCCATAGACTGTAGTCCACCAGGCTCCTCTGTCTATGGATTTCCCAGGCAAGAATGCTGGAGTGGGTCGCCATTCCCTTTTCCAAGTGATCTTCCCAACCCAGGGATTGAACCCATGTCTCCTGCATTGGCAGGCGGATTCTGTACCACTGAGCCTCCTGGGAAGCCCCCAACACTTCCGGCAGGTCACCCTCACCCTCCTCAGCTATGGTGTCGGAGCCTACGACGGGAGGACAGCGGCTGCCCTGCTCAGCTCACGGGGCTGTCAGGAAACTCACGTGAGCGGTGTCTGGGAACGCACTTGGGCGGTCTTGAGGTGCTGAGTGGAAGTCAGGAAGGGTTCTGCCCCAGAGCTGGGATAGTGCTGTCCGGCTTCAGGCTGTGTGGTGACAGTAAAAGAATGGAATTCTGTTTTCTCTGTATGTTCTTCACGAAGAGAAGTCAGTCGATCAGATTCTGAGTCCCTCGGTGTGTGCTCCTTCAGAAGGTGCTCTCTGAGTGCCTGCTAGGTGTGAGGCGGCTGTTCCAGGCAGTGGGGCTGCAGCACTGAGTAAAACGGGCAAGGTTCAGGACCCGAGAACGAGTGGAAAACCATCTTTACCTTCTAATTTCAAAAATGTCTTTCCTTTTGGCCTTGCCTCACAACGTGCAGGGTCTGTTTCTAAAGCAGGGATTGAACCCAGGCCCCAGCAGGGAAAGCCTGGACTCCCAGCCGCTGGGCCACCAGGGAACTCCCATTTATCTTCTCATTTATTTGGTACATCGGGTCTATCCTTGAGTGCTTAGACAAGTCTTAGTCTCATCTACGTTTGATCAGATCTCACTTAAATCCAGCTTTAAATTGAGAATTTATCACAAGGCGGTCTCTGAATTGCGATTAGACAGACATCTACTAAAGGTTTAAGGTATTTATTTTTCCTCACACTCAGCCTGTTAAGCAGATTTCCTGGCGCCAGATCATGCCAGCGTTTGAGGTAGAATTTTTGGTGCTTGTTTTAGCCCATTTGAGCTGAGACAGCGTCCTTCTACCCTGCACGGTTTTAAATTCTTATCCCTTCCTTTGATTTGTGTCAGGGTGAACCGTTTGGTGTAAGAGGCTTGACTCCATATCTGCACCTGCCCCTATGCTGTCATCCGGCGTGGAGACCCAGCCCGTTCCACTTGATTCCTCCATGTCTGCTGAGGTGCAGGAATTATACTCTGAACTCCCAGGGAGTGCCTCCAAAGAGCTTCATGCTGACCCCGAGCCGAGTGCAACTCCAGATGTAAAACCCGGAGCCTCAAGCTCTCGTGTAAGTCCGAGTAGGGCTGTGCCCTCGGAGCCGCAGAGGACCCCTGCGGACAGTTGTCGGGAAGAAGCCCCCGAGACCTCGGACCATGGGGGTGAGCCTGGGCAGTGTGGGCTGGTGGACCCCTCGACAGAAGGTCCCGTGGCTCCTGGGAGCCTGGATAGGGAAGCGAAAGCCGAGAGCCTGGAGCAAAAGGTCTTCAGAGATGGAGGGGACCAGGCAGAGGTGGTGAGAAATCCCTGTGAGGGAACGGAAGAAGACCTGCCTCAGTATCCCACAGCTGCTGGAGAACAGCTCCACCCCGGCCAGGTAAGACACGAGACTCGGCTCACTCGGCCTCTCCAGCTGGACTGACGCTTCACAAGATGAAGTACAGATGCTCACAGGTGGCTTACAATTCATTCCTGAAACATTTCCAGAATGTTGATCTTGATGTTAACTTTCTTTCAGTGATCTTTGAAAACGTGTGTCGCATCAGACACTTGAAGAGGGGAAGTGCTTATCTCATGCAGAAAGTGTCAGTCCTCTGTAGCAGCTGCTGTGTATGGAATGTTGAGTCTCTTTGTGACAGTTGTGTGGGGTTTCTGCGTCCATTGTTAAGGAACGATGCGTACTGGTTGCTTGAGTTTCGGTAACATCACGGTCAGGACAGAGTGAGGTGTCACAGAGGTGCCTGAGGGAGACTGGACGCAGCAAGGGCGTCGCAGGATGGATACCCTCGAGGGGTCTCCGTGTTTCCTAGAAACAGAAAGCCCGTTCTTTAATACAGAGTGAGAAGTGGACTCTGCTTGGTGTGGCATGAAAAATCCAGTCTCTGTGAGTTTGATATTAGAGTAAGAGAGATGAGTTAGGTGAGAACAGTGGTTAGTTCCTCCATGGCATACAGGATCTTCCTGGACCAGGCACTGAACCCGTGTCTCCTGCGTTTCAGGCAGATTCTTCACCACTGAGCCACCGAGGAAGCCCTGGGCTTGCTCTTCTGTTTGCTTTTCTTGGTGCTGAGAGTCACGGGGTGAGATCTGCCTGGCTGAATCTGTTGTGAAAGCTTTAGCCTCAAGATATTCATGCTCAGCACAGGCGCAGAAACGTTCTGAATCGTCTGCTGGCTGAAACATCCGAGGGCTCAGTACGTCGTCTGACAGATATGTGGACAGGAGACATCCAGTAAGGATGCACAGTGGCCGGTGATCACTCGAGGTGTGTGACGCTGTTGAGAAACTTGTTATTTAACGGCATGTTCATAAAAGACCTGATCTCGTGTGATTTCCATGACTTCACTTAAGTGAAAGGCTGGAATTCTGAGGGCCAGTTAAGCTTGCTTCATTGTCACCCCGAGAGTCTCTGATCCTGAGGAAGCTTCTCCACCATGTGAAGGAGCTTGCTGTTTGTGTAAAAGAGATCTTGTCGGACAGAACTAGTTTTCGGTGATTTAAAAGTAAAAAAAATCTGAACACACTCTCAGTAATGAAGCTGATGGCCATAAGCCATTCTCCAGGTCAGCCAGGACACAGTGATCCCCACATGCTGGCGGTTCTCACCTCCTGTTGTTAAAAGTGTGTGACGGAGCAGTGCCTGAGGCACCACGTGCGTGCTGCCAGGCCTTAAGGCAGAGCTAGGGCTTCCTCAGTGGCTCAGCGGTGAAGAGTGCCCTGTGATGCAGGAGATGGGGGTTTGATCCCTGGGGTGGGAAGATGCCGTGGAGGAGGAAATGACAACCCACTCCAGTATTCTTTCCTGGGAAATCCCATGCACAGAGGAGTCTGGTGGGCTACAGTCCATGGGTGACTGAGCACGCACACAAGGTGAAACTTTCTCCTTATTCTAGCAGTTCTCTTAGGCAAATCCCTGTTGGGGGGAGGGGGGCTGTCATGAAATGCCTTACCCAGCTCACATAATTGATGCCTTATCTAAAGTTTCTCTGACTTGAGATCCACAGAGGAACACTCCTTGTAAACCCTGTAAAGGTGATTTAGAGTTTCTGTCCCACAGCTCTTACTTCCCAGATGTGCAAGTGTAGGTAACAGGTCCATCTGGAGACTCCAAGTCTCATTGATTTTCAGTGTTCTTCACTACACACGCGTGATCACGGCTGTTGCCATAAGCGTCAAGAAGTGTGGGCTCTCTCGTTTGCTCCCTGTGTGGCCCCGCTCCTGTGTGTTCCATGTGTCGGCGGTAGCTCTGCCTGAAGCTGGGACCACCACTGCCTCCAACTCAGGAAGCTCAGGCTTGGAGGAGGTCTGCAGGATCTAGGGCCCAAGGCTCAGAGATACATCGAGCCCCAGGGAACTTTAACCAGCCTGCTTATAAAAGCTGAAGAGCCCGGTATGTGTTCATTTCCCTCCTAAAGATATTTGTGGGTTTTTTGGTTTGTTTTTTTTCTGGCTGTATAGTAACCTCATAGGTGTGAACCAGTATTGCATCTTTTCTAGGACTCACAGCCAGCTTTTAACAGGAAATGAGATTACAGATGAACAGTAAGAATGGTTTTCAGTACCCTCCTAAAATCTGCCTAGACTTCGGAGAAGTATGGCAAGCTGATTTTGGTTGAAAGCAGTGGGCAGGAGAGTGACATGTTGGCTGTGGCAGGCTAAGGTGGAGAAGTTGCTGTCAGTTTGACAAATTCCACTATGGTGTGACCTTTCTTATTTTACATAGTTTATATAATGCTACAGACTACTGTAGTGATCTCACTTGATTTTGCAAGAGGGATCCACATTAACTTTTATCTTGGGAACAGATTTTGCAAGGAATATTAAGATACTAGTGATCAGCTATGGAGATTTTAAAAAATCTAGATGGTAGAGAGAAATGTTTAGGACTTTACCTCTGGGAATCCTGAAACGTAAGTACATTTGTTGTTGTTATTCAGTCGCTAAGTCGTGTCTGACTCTTTGCGACCCCATGAACTGCAGCATGCCAGGCTTCCCTGTGCTTCACTGTCTCCTAGAGTTTGCTCAAATTCACGTCCATTGAGTCAGTAATACTATCTAACTGTCTCATCCTCTGTGGCCCCTTCTCCTCCTGCCCTCAGTCTTTCTCAGCATCAGGATCTTTTCCAGTGAGTAGGCTGTTCGCATCAGGTGGCCAGAGTTTTGGGACTTGAGCTTCAGCATTAGTCCTTCCAGTGAATATTCAGGGTTGATCTCCTTTAGGATTGACTGGTTTGATCTCCTTGCAGCCCAAGGGGTTCTCAAGACTCCTCCAGCACCACAGTTCAAAAGCATCACTTCTTCGACACTCAGCCTTCTTTGGGCTTCCCCGGTGGCTCAGTTGGTAGAGAATCCGTCTGCAATGCAGGAGGCCCAGGAGACACGGATTCAGTCCCTGAGTTGGAAAGATCCCCTGGAGGAGGGCATGGCAACCCACTCTGGTATTCTTGCCTGGAGAATCCCATGGACAGAGGAGCCTGGTGGGCTACAGTCCATAGGGTCACAGTCAGACAGAGCTAAAGCGACTAAGCACACACACACAGCCTACTTTATGGTCCAGCTCTCACATCTGTACCTGACTACTGGAAAACACTAGCTGATAAGGTATTATGGGAAGAGAACCTCATGTCTGATAAGTTTTTGCGAGTGTTACATGGTGGGCTGGCCTTAGGGTGGTGGAGTTACACGCAGGACACTTAGGCTGCTCAGCCACGGCTTCCAGTTGTCTGTTCTGTGCCCTTATCTGCACTTGGGGCCCAGGCTGGTCAAGCTCCCACCTGATCTGGAGGTCGCCTACCACCCTGCTGGCAGTGCTTGGGTGTCCCTCACATCTGACCTCAGTCTTTCCTGGTCATATCTGATAACCCAGATCAGATCTGAAACTTAAAGCTTTGTAGGGTCCGCAGCCCTTGTGAGGGGAGACTTGTTTTTCCTGACTCAAGGCCTTTCGAGAGGTCAGAGAGGCGGAGGGAGAGGGGAGTCTGTCACTCTTGGCCCCTGCTTCTCCCCTTCCCTGTTAGGATCGTGCTGCTAACCAGGGAGAAGGGGATGGCCTGAAGCAGTTGGCTTGGGCGTGGGGGCTCCAGCTAGGACCCCTCCTTCGAGCAGCAAGTGTGGAGGAGCTGAACTCGCAGCCGCCCCACCGGGGCCCCCTCGGGAGATCACCAGAGCCTTTGGGAATCTGAGGGGAGCTGTGTGTGCTGGCGGGAGGTCCGCTCTCACCCTGCAGAGGCTCTTTAGGCCCAGAAGCGCTTAGGGCCATCACCCCAGATGACTCCAGGGTCTGCTGCTGACAGTCCTGTCAGCTTTCTCACAGGAAGGGATGACGAGTGTCTCCGGTGTGCTGGGTGGCGAGAGCTTCTGTTCAGGGCGCAAGCTGCCTGTGGTCCCCATTTGCAAAACCACCTGTGAGCTCGCTCTGAGCCTCGCGAAGCTGCAGGTGGGCATCCTGAGGCTGGAGCGGAGCTGAGTCTGGGTCACCCCTTGGCTTCTGCTCCAGCGCTCGGCCTTGCCTATAGAGTGTTCATCTGAAGAAATACTCGAATAGCATCCAGTCTCACCCCTCAGACACTCAGCCTGAGAACTAGAAGTGTGCGGGGCAGTGTCGTTTGGAGCAAGGGTCAAGGGTTACCATAGAAAAAGGTGCTTGCTTAACCTTTCATTTTGAAATAATTTGAGACTCACAGAAAAGTTGCAGAAGCAACGTGAAGACCTTCATGTGGATCCCCCTCCTGTTAACTTTTCACCACATTTGCTTTTTTCCCCTTCTGATCTTAGTTTGTAGTTGCAGATGTGAGGCCTAAATACTTGACTGTATATTTACTCGCAAACATTGGGCATTCTGTTAGGTGACCGCAGTACACCAATCAAAATCAAGACATTAACCCTTTTATCGAAAGAGCATATTCACACTGGACCAGTCGGCCCACTGATGTCTTTTAGCAAAAGAAAATCTTTTTTTGGTCTAAGAGAACAATTCAGGATCACTCATGGCATTCACCTGTCATGCCTTTCTAGTCTCTAATCTGCAGCGTTTCCTCAGCTCGTGACCTTGACACTGGCAGAGGACAGGCCATTTACTTTGTAGCATTTTCCTCAGCTTGGGTTTGTCAGCTTGGGTTCCCTCAGCTGGGGTTTCCTCGTGATCAGATCGTGGTTGTGCATTTAGCAGGGCAGGAATCCCACAGAAATGATCGGTTCTTCTCCACGGATCCTCTTGCAGGCTTGGTGTAGAGGGTGCCTCCTTCCTGGGCAGGGGAACTGCCTGGCCTCTCCAGTGTGGAGGTATCATTTTCCCCTTCACAATTATTGAGTATCTTGTGGGGAGATATTTGAGTAATGCATAATTATTTCTGTTTCTCATTCAAACTTTTAGCCCGTAGGTTTAACACCCACTGATGATTCTCCTTGAGGTAATTATCACCATGATGGTTCCCAAGCGGTGATTTTCTAGTTCCGTCCTTCCATCCATTTTGAGTAACAGCTTTCTCTTCTTCCCATTTGCAAATAAATTTGACCCAGCATCACGCTAGAATTTGTACGCTTTGGTCAAGTACAGGAACAGTAAGTTCTGTGGGAGAGAGCTCTTTTGAGTTCATGCTCCGCCAAAGCATTCATCTCTGAAGTTGGGAGAAAAAGCAAAGGAGCAGGCCTGCTTCCTACACAGCGCTCCATGCCGGGCCTGTTCTCTTAGGTCCAGTGACGATACTTTTTTCCCCCGTACTTGCCATCACTTGGGTCTTCTGTTTCCACCGCAGAACTTTGCTTAGAGATGAAATGGTTTTGCTTATTGTTTTTTTAAGTGCTATAAAAAAAAATGATCAGAAGTTATAACAGTGACTTCACCATCTGTAGATTTAAGTGAGTGTTTTGTCAGTCAGAATCTTGTGTTTACCAATTAAATTAGTGTAGGGGAAAATTCTACTTTTTTTTTTTTTTTTAACATCAAAAGATTATTGATGTAAAAGAAAACCAGTGGTTAGAACTCCACACTTCCGCTTCAAGGGGCATGGGCTCCACCCCTGGTGGGGAGGGGGAGTACTAAACCCCTCGTGCCTCAGGGCGAGGCAAAAAGAAAAACCAAAAGATTTTTTTTAAAAAAAAGAAGACGACGACCAAAAAACCCCCAGATGTCTCCAGTTAAGGAATTTAGTGCTTTTGTCTGTATGGGAAGATGCAAGAGTCTGAACTCATGAACTCATTCCTTTGATGCACACCTCAGCTCCCTGAGGTCCGTGTCCTGTTCTCTCTTCCTAAGTCTCGGGGTGTGCCGTCAAGCATGGCATGGCTGCGGCAGTTGACTGCTGGCCGGCGGGCATCAGTTTCCTCAGGGTGATGTGGGAAGTTCAGCCTCTCTGTGCACCGATGCTGGTGCTGAGTCAGATCTCTTGGACAGAGTTTGGGGACTGGTGAAGTAGAAAAGGATAACTTTATTGCTTTGCCAGGCAAAGGGGGACACGGTGGGCTAATGCCCTCAAATCCAAGTGTCCCCACTTGGGGAAGACAGTGAGGAGTTTTATAGAAATTGTTCAAAGAGGGCGTGATTAGCTGGTGGACACCCTTCTGAGGTAAGTAGGAGTCACATCATCAACCTTTGGGTCCAACTGGTCTGGGGTCTACATTGAAAAAGAAAAAAATGCAAATCAGTGGGCAGATAAACAGAGGTGAGCCAGAAGGACACTTTGACGTGAGCAGCCGTCGTTGGCCAGTTGGCGTCTGCAGCTGGCCAGCCCACTTGGACCCTGTCCTCACTGGGCTCCACACCACGCTGCCCCTGCCTGTTTTCCTGAAGTCCCTTTTGTCAGCTGTCGTTGATGGCGCTCCCCCTCGTCCCCTCCTCCAGTGACAGGAGTGTAAAGGGAAAGGAGCCCTTCCAGGAAGAAAGAACATGGTTAGGGGCTGGATGCCATCCAACTTCCTGACAGTTTCCAGTTAGGTTTTCACGTTATTAAGATCCCACTGCACCAGTGTGTTTATTGATTCGGAAGGCACAAGGTTTTGTTTGGATCTGTCAGGACCTTGGAAAACTTGACTTTTCAAGCTCATATTCTAGAGGAATGGAAGTTTTACTAATAATATGAACTTGAATTTGTGGCTTCCTTCAGTTCCCAGTCCTTGTGACCACTAGCACATTTCCAAGAGCTTCAGAAAAGCCTCTCAGAGGATCGTTGGCGTTGTGAGCTCAGAGTCTCTGGCTCTTCCTTGACCACTGGGTTTTCTTACCGCAGGAGGACCTCCGGATGCAGGCAAGTGAAGAACTTTTATACACGGGCCTCCCTGAAGATGGTCTGAGAAACAAAGGTATCTATTTCTCTCACATCCTTTCCTTTTCCACTTGTTACACCATTTTTGTTCCCACTGAGAACATGAGTGTTGTAGGACCCCATCTTGTGCAAGGGCCTGGCTGTAGCAGCTGTTGGTATTACTGCCCATGGCCGTGCTTGGAGGCCCCTGATGTTACCCAGTGGTGCCTCTTCTGTGACAAGTCTGCTTCCCACTTTTTCTGTAATGAGGCCCTATTGACTATGAGTTGAACCTTAAAGCTAGTGTGGAATCTTCCATTTGACTTTATAAAGCAACACTGCCATCCAAACGAGTTCACATGGACGGGGCAGGAACCACTGCCTCACAGGACATCCCACTGTGTTCATCCCACGTCCACTCCCCATCACCTTGAGAGTTTGCCAAGCTCATTTCTGTTACCTCATTTGCTCCTCAGGTATTGCAGTGGTAAAGAACTCTGCCTGCCAATGCAGGAGATGCAAGAGACTCAGGTTTGATCCCTCGGTTGGGAAGATCCCCTGGAGAAGGGAATGGCAAACTGCTCCAATCTTCTTGCCTGGAGAATCCCATGGACAGGGGAGCCTGGTGGGCTACAGTCCAGGGGGTCGCAAAGAGTCAGATGTGACTGAGCACGTACACATATTTGCTCCTCAAAACAATGGTAGGATATGGGCCTCGGAGACGCTGCTTCATTGTGATTCATCTGTTGATTGATTAAGGAGGAAACCGAGACCTAAAAGAGAGTGCTGAGCCAAGACTCCGTGTGTATCTGTTACATGATTAAGATTAACTATGTAGAATAATTAGAGCTGCAAAAAAAAAAAAAAACAGCAAATATGTTTAATCACGTGATTTAATCACATTTTGTTACTGTGGAACAGCATCAGATTTGATGATGCTCTGGCAGCCTGACAGAAAAGGGGGTGCAGACCATCCCTGTGAGAAAGGACACTTGTCCCAGTTCATCCTCCTGCTTCCTGCTGCTGGAGGTTCTCTCTATGGCTCACAGGCCCCGCTGTCCTGTGGAGAGTAAAGCTCTGAAGTTGAGAATGGTCATTATCTTCCTGTAATTCACATTTTGGAGGAGTGGAAAGTTGAAAAATGAGCTAGTACCATACCCATTTAAAAGGCAATCGGGAATCGGTCTAGACATTTGGGGCACTGACTTTTTTTTTTTTTTTTTAATTAAGGTATAGCTTACATACAGTGGAATTCACTCATGTGTGTGTGTGTACACAAACATGCAGTTGTGTAATCACAGCTGTACCGACAATAAAAAAAATGAAACATTTCCATCTTGCAGGCTCCTTATTCTCCTCTCCAACCCCTCCAGTCCGTTTTCTTTGTTCAAGATTATATGTTGGCTGTTATGTGTCCATTGCATTTTCATACAAGTTTTAGGATGTCTGTCAATTTCTGCAGACGTAAGTACCATTTAAACAGTTATCACATGACTACAAATCCAGGATGTTAAGCCAAGGTCGCGAAACTCCTGTGCTGCTTAAACAGGCATACACCTCACAGAACACATTTCACCCTCCAGGGTGCCTAACTTGCAACAGCTTCCCTCACTTAATTCCTCATTCTGCTGACATCTGTAACATACCTACCAGTCGCCAGGGTCACCATGGGGTGTTCAGTACAGAGTAAGCAGTAAGATCTAATAGCATTTGTTGACGTCACCTAACTGTAGTCATTTATCAGCCCCACAGATGTTTACTGAGTGCTGTTATGTACCTGGTATTCTGCTAGACCACAGGGAGGTGGAGATCCCAAATCAGAGGTGGCCCTTCCCCTCGTGGGGCTTGTGTTCTAGTGGGAGCTAGATCTGTAGGGTGATTTGCATCTGGCTTTGTCTGCCAGTGCAGGCGTCCTATTATGTGCATGCAGCACACGTACAGGCATATACGCATATTTACCTCTATGTGAGCAGCTTTGGGAGAGGGACAAAAAGTCTTTTGTAGATTAACAGGTTGGGGGAACTTCTTTATACTGTGTCCTGTGCCTAGAGTTTCAGAGAACTTCTGGGAAGTAAAACTCCTTCATGAGTTACATTTACATCTTAGGTATTTTGTGTGTGTGTGTTTTAATGTTTCATAATGAAAAATTTCTCACCCAGAAGTGGAAAGGAGAACATACTAAATCCCTGTGAACCTGTCTCTCACCTTCAATTATTACCAACTCATGACCGACCCTGTAGGGAGGCAAGCCTTGCAGGTAATCGGGTTCACGACTGATATTCCACTTACAGATTAACCTCTTTTACTTAAGGCTTTATGTGTTACTATTCTATTTCAAAGATAATTTTATTTATTACTTATTTATTCGAGTATTAAGATGGTCATTTCGTAACATAAGCTATTTTAATGTGAGTCTGCTTTATAAATGCTTTAGGATGAAAGCTTCCTAAGACTGAATTAAGCATATGTCTCCCATTATCGTCATTTGTCCAGCTAGGTCAGTGTGTTTAAGTAAGTAACAAATTTAAAGAAAGGATTTGTTCAGAATAAACTGTTTCTTTCAGGTACTCTTTTGGCTCTCTGTCATATTTTGCAAAGAAGAACAAAGCCAATGGTATTGTAGCACTAACTTTGCAATTCTCTTTTGGAATTGTTTTTGTTGTGTGACTAAATTTATGAAATTAGAGTAAATGATTACACATTAATTCAGGTTTATTTCTCTTGTGCAGAAAGAAATGTACAAATCACAGCTGAAACTCTTCTGACGTCTACTGAGGAAGTCCAAGTTATGAAGGTCCATGGAACTAAGGTGGATGATAACACAGGACTCGAGAATGGCCGTGTGAATCAGGGTCTCTCGGCTGGGTGCCGTGGACACTCAGAGACAGACAAAATTATGGCCAGTGCTGAGGTTTCAGAGTCCAGCACCTTAGTTTCCCTAGAGCCTTTAAGCATTATGGACCCTGGATTATCAGAAGCAACTCCAAAAGAAAAAGAATGTGAAGAAATAAGAACTTATTCTTCTTGGTTGTCATTGTTACCAGGGAACAGTGCCGTTTCCAAAGCAGACAGCAGGGAAGAAGAGTTGTGTAAATTAAACCTTGTCTGTGAAGCCGACGACAATCACCAACGGGTCCCTGGGCACCACAGTGAGAGACACAGTTCTGCACGTGACTGTCCCAAAGCCACGAGAAAGGTGGTTATAACAGAACCCTCAGAAGAGAATTCTAAAGTTTCCCATTTCACATCAGGTTTATCTGGTCCAGGATCCAGAACAACGTCCTCAGAAAAGTGTGGTCTTGAAGGTGATGGCTTGCCAAAGGGATCTGCTGAAAAGACGCACAATTCCTGTTTGGATGGCAATGGTCAAAGCCAGAACTTGTCTTCTAGAGAAGAACACAAACAGCCTTTGAACCCTAGACGTGAAAGAGAACTCTTCCTTGTTAACGCCAGGCAACCAGGAGAGGATTCTAGTCACTGTTTTGGAAAACAAGAGACTACTGTCTTCCCCAAAGAAAATGCCCACGATCACTGCTGTCCTCGAGGCAGTCCCCGTATAGGCTGCTCCAGTTCCTTCATACCCAGTTCTTTTACTAAAGCTGTGGAAGGATTGCTTGAAAAAAATGATTTGAAAATCACTTTAGACGTTCGTGGTAGCTTGGCAAACGATGAGGACCACAGAGGAACTTTTGCTGAAATGAGCCATCCAGGCACAGACTCTGAAGGGAGTCATTTTCCCTCCTCAGTGCAGATTGAACAACCAGAACAGACAACTACCCGAGAGCCCAGTGTGCTAACTGAGAAGGCTCACAGTAAAGGCTGTGACTCCTTCGTCCATACCCAGAGGAATCTAGAAGGCAGACCCCAGTTAAATGAAGCCGCACCTAATGGAGCTTTAATTGAAGGGAAATCCCTTGTGAGTGTAACGCCAGAGGACCAGATAAATTCTATAAATGAGATGTCTAAGCCCAAGAAAGACAGTACTCCATTGCCACCGTCCCTAGAACTTGATGACAGGCCTGAGTCAGAAATAGCCATACAAGATGCCCAGGACCATGGCCCACATTTAGGTAAACAGAGCGCCGCCTGGGAGGTGAATAAATTTCCTCATGACAACAAACTGGTTGTAAACAAAACAGGAAGTGAATGTGTTTTAAATCAAGTGTCCCTTAATCCTGAAACCCACACAAAGTTGCCAACCGACAAAGAGATGCCTGTAGCAGTGAGCGGGGGTTCCCGCCAGAGCCAGTGCCCTCCATCAGAGGATGGCGCAGGTGTAGCTGCCGGAACCCACCCCATTCCTGTGAAAGCAAAGACCGAAGACCTCTCTCCACCAAGTGACGGAACCCGTGGTGCCTCTTCAAACAGCCCCACCTTACACAGCAGACCAGAAAGCCTAGAAAGAAAGACTGGAGCAGCCGATTCGGGAGCAGGTAGTCTGCATTCTGGACTTACCTCAGATAAGAGCAAAGTGGCAGCCTTGCCTGTAGAGGTCTCAGTCCGGGAACGTCAGAGCGTTCCGTCTCGGGATCTCTCTAGCTGCCCTTGTGTGAGGAAAAATATCCCAGAGGAGAGCAGCTGTGCTGCCCTGGAGCCCAGCAGAACGACCCTGGGCATCGAGAACTGTCTGTTAACCAAGTATGAAGATAACTGTCAGCATATCGATCACCACTCCCAAGGGAGAGACAGCTCTGTGGAAAGCTGCAGCTGTAGAAAGAATTGTGCATCAGAGGAAAGTGAGCCAGGTGAGGGAGAAACTGAAGGCAGCCTTCCCGGAGGTGAGGCCAGAGAGGAAACGATGGCAGGCACATTAAACAGTGATGCTCCAGACCAAACCACCCGACTAGGCGAGGAAGGGCCAGAGGGAAAAGAGCAGGCCACGCCCGAAGAGACCGTGTTCTGTCGACGTGACGTTTCTGCTTGTGTCACACAAGAATTAAACCAACCCACAAGCATGCCAAGTCCTGAGACGTTGTTTGGCCAGTTTCCTCCCATGATGTTCTCCGGTGTTAAGAACATGAACCAAGCAGCTGAAACTCCCAAGCAGAAAGCAGATGATGCCCTCGGCTCCCAGGGTGACCCAGGCAGACTCAGTGAATGCAGAGGTGAAGGTAACCCTGCTGAGGAGACCCTCGGCCATGACCAGCGCGAGTCGCCCACAGAGCCTGACAGAGAGGCGAGCCACAGCCTGAAGGCCCCACCCGTTGGTTCAGGCAGTAACAGTTCAGCATCTGGCAGGAGCCCCAAGAAAGGGGGCTGTGGGAGAACTTCTGATTGTGTGGAACCCACAGATGGGACAGTACATATGGTCTCCACAGGCTGTAGTAATGAGCCCACAGAAGGCATTCTGGATGGAAGGGTTTCTGGTACTCTCACTGGGGGTGCGAGGCACGCCAGGGCGACGTCCTTGGAAGCCTCAGGGAGTACGCTGTCCCAGAGGGGAGCGCCTGTCGCTGCATTTATAGGAATGATTGACCAGGAGTCAGATTTCCAAGATGCTGCTGCTTCTACATCAGACTCTCTCAATATTAAAAAATCATGTAAAGAGAAAGCATGGAGACCCGTAGAAGACTGTGAAATGGAAGTGTGTCCAGACCCTTGTGTGCCTGACACAGGGTCTGTCGCAGATCATGAACCAGATGTAAGAGTATTGGGTAAAATAAATATGTCTTTAAATTACATTCATCATGAAGAGCAAGTTAAAGAAGCATCTCTGAGAGAAACACAAGGAAAAATTGAAGGATCAAGACTAGAAATAAACCCTGAGCAAGACAAAGAAAATACCATTGGAATTTCTTCAGTAGAGTCGACATCTTCTGGACACCACGATGTAAACTCTGTCCCCTTGAGAAGCCCGACATCCACCGAGATAATGCCTTTGCACCCGTTGTCTCAAAAAAAATCAGAAACAATTATTAATAGTGAAGAAAGTGACCTCCAAAACCTTTTTAAGCCAATAGACAGTGACATGCCTTGTGAGAATAAGAACAACAAAGTCCTGCCTGAGATGGAAGGCGGAGCACCAAGGAGTGAGAGTGAGCCTAGCAGAGAAAGCCGCGCAGCCATCACGGCGGAAAGCTCGCCTTTGGCGCTAGCAGCAGAAACTACCGCGGAAGGAGACCCTGCCCAACAGCAGAGGGAGCGGTGGGGTCAGTGTCCTGCCGGGGAGGAGTCCCAGGAGATGGCCATCAGGGAGGGCAGTCTCGCCGACGACCCCAGCCAGGCCTCTCAGACCCACCTTAAAGCTCCGAGGGTGCCGGCTGACTCGGAGGAACGACGAAGCCAGAAGGTTCTGAGCCACAAGGAAGAGGAGCAGGCGCGCCAGAAAGAAGCACACACGGTGTTGGGACAGTGCGCGACATCTCGTACGTTGTCGGATGAGGGGCAGAGCCCAGCTCAGGGTGGCGAAGACGAGCCCGCCTCAGAGACGGAGGTCACCCCCGCAAAGCCGGCCGTGAGGCCTCAGAAGCCCACAGACCTGAAGGAGGAAAGCTCGTGTCACCCGCTGGGAAAGGACACGGAGTCATGCACGTGCCCCGGCCCCCGCACTGCCCCTCGGCGCGCCCGAGACCCCAGCTCCGCCCGGCGGGAGGCCTTCCACGGTGCCTTTGGGAACACTTCTCACCGGAAGGGGGCGCTGCCCTTAAAGAAGCAGCCCCCCCGAACCTGCAAGAAAGTCTGCCCGGAGCTGGTCTCTGTCGGGAGGAAAAGCAGGAGAATCGCACGTTCTGCTTTCCTAAAGAGCTCCTCTGAGACCATCCCCACGAAAGCACACAGGTTTCTCGCTTCCCATGCCATGTCTGTACCTGTGCGCCCAGAGCCCGAAACAGCCCCTGCCAGAAGCCTTGTGAGCCACGTACCAAAGCCGAAGGCCGCCCCGGGCCCACCCTCTGGCGGCCTGAATGTGCGGATGCCTACCAAAGAATTGGCCTTACTCAGCAAGCTGTCTATCCTTGCCTCCAGACTGGCCCCCGCTGCCAGGACCCAGAAGCTGCGGTCCCGGCGGTGCTCCTCAGACTTTCTCCCCGTGGCTAAAAGCTACAAGCAGCTCCGATACCGGAGGCTCCTGGATGGCTTCTCCTGCAGCACGACGCAGCTGAACCCGTGTCTGGCAGCTGGTGACTGGGACAGGAGGCCTAACAGTAAACCCCTGACTTTTTCTTCGCTCAAAACTGTCAAAATGAGCTTCACAGATGTGAGTGACAAGATGCCATCGCTGCTGTTCGGTTCCGAAACCTTCCCGGTGTCCTTCCATGTGAAGCTGGGCCCTGAGCGCGTGGCTGAGTCCCCCAGGACTTTCCCCGAGCACTGTGCACCCGCGAGACTCGCCTTAGGAGAGGCCCGCTGGGGCCGTTCTCCACCTCCCAAGTGGACCTTCTCCTTCTTCCTGGCCCATGGCTGCCCTGGAATGGCCACGTTCAGGGAAGACCCTGGCCTCTGCAGCCAGGCAGGCGCCCAGCCTCCAGTTCCCCTCCAGGACCGCAGGGCCGCCGCCCTAGTCCAGACCAGAGCAAGCTGTTCTGTCCTCGGCCTCCACACGCTCCTAGCACTCTGCTCCCCGGGTTGCTACCGGATCTGGACAAAGAAACGGAGCTGCGCCAGCCACACGCCTGCCATGCAAAGGCTCTTCATGACCCAGTTAACACAGGGCCTCAAAGGGCTGCGGTCTCCTGCCTCCATAGCTGACAAGGTCTTCTGTTCCCTGCCCTACTCAGTAGGCCGGGTGCTGTCCATCTGGAGCCAGCATGGGCCTTCCGCCTGCCCCTTGGAGATCTCCGCCCTTCCGCCCTCTCACAGCAAGCGGCAGTCACCTCTGGGCGCCATGAGCAGGTAAACTCCATGCCCCATCCTTTGCTGAAGTCCCGTCTTTGCATCCTCCCACTGGGGAGAGGGGAGGGCGCTCCTAAAGCCAGAAGGCTCAGAGGCTGTGTCTGCATTGCCTGTTTATTGCCAGATCTCTGCTGAGAAAGTGCAGCAGTAATTCTGAAGTGCGGGCCCCTCGAATTTTCCTGAAGGATCTGGATTTCCTGCAGAACCCTTTATTTGGTACCTTCCTTCATTCTGTTGGTTTAATTCTATGAACCATTAAATCTTAAATCTCTCCTTTTCTTCTCTGCCCTCTTCTTGCCAAGAACAAATCGCACTGTGTGTTAAATACTGTAAGTGGTGACTTGTGACTTGTACCTATGATCTGTTCACAGCTGTTATACTCAGTGTTTGGTGTATAAAGGATACAGAAGTACTTTTTAAATTAATTAGTTATGCAGGCAAACACCCAGTCTGTTTATAAGCCTACCTCTGTTTCTTTTTGGAGCAGAGGAACCTCAAAGATTGGCATGTACATGTTATAGCTATAGAATTCATAGACTTTTATGAACTGGGAAAGAGTTCTTGTGGTTTGACCACTGAGAACAGTTGAAAATAATTTCACCAATATCAGTTTGCCTTCTAATCTCTCTCTGCCTTTCCATTTAAGTCAGGACACAGCCCTCCTGTCAGCCCACCTCCATTCCAGTGATTGGCATGGACATGTAATTTCCGTGCCCTGGAGGCAGGTTTTTATCTCCGTGGGTAGATGGACATGTCGCAGGTCTTCCCTGGGCTCTGACTGAGCATCCTTCCAAACCTGCGGGGCCCCACAGCCTTTCCCACCATTCTGCCGCCCAAACCTGTCACTCTTTATTTTTGCTCCACTTCAGCCGCACCGTGTTACCGTCCATGCCTCTTCCGGGCCTGGAAGCTGCTTACAGTGCCGGCGACAGTCACGTGAGGTGAGGGCTTGCAGAGGGAGGGAGGCGTGGGGGTGGGGGGGTACTCTAGCAGCTGCTGTGGGTTGAGCTCGGTGCAATTTTGGCCTCTTGTTCTCCTTCTAAGCCTGATCTGCATCTCTCAGGTGCACAGGCAGAGGTTCAGCCTCAGGACTGTGTAACTAAAGTTGTGTGATCAGTCCCATTTACTGAAAACATGAAAAAAGTCAAAATCAGGAGCCAGCTCATTGTGCCGCAAGTCCCCTCAAGATACATCTCAGGCCTTGAGCCGGTTTCAGTGCCCAGATGCTGTTGATCATATCCAAGCACAATTTGTTTGTTCAGTTCCCTAAATGTCTTCTTCCTGCAAGAACTCCTTGCTTTTTCCCATTTTTTTCCTTACTCACTGCATCTTCCAAGTTTCCTTATTCCACCCCAGGGAACTGGGTTGACCATTCTTGTACTTTATCATCTTGTACTTTATCATTCTTGTCTGCACGCCTGCAGACACAGGCGTGTCCAGAAGCAACACAGGGGCAGCCTTATGGGAATGTCACTTAGTCCCGAACCCGTCCCACGTTTGCTTCTTTGTCTCTCTCTCCGCGGTGCCAGGCTAGAGCCTCCATTCCCTGCCTTGGTACCAAAGTCTCACCTGGTAACAGACTCAGCCGTCAGCAAGCTCCTGTTCTCAGCCTCCGAGTTCCCGGTTCCTGGGTTTGACGAGCTGGATGGTGTGACGGCCGCCTGCCCCCGACCACAGGGCAGCCCTCCAGACCAGAAGGAGGTAAACTTGGTGCGGTGGGCTCAGGCGGCAGAGGTGCCTCAGTTCCCGCGACAGGTGCAGACAGCCCCCCGGGTCTCCTTACTGCCGCCTGTAGCTTCAGCCCAGTGCCGATGTCATCAGGACAGGGGCTCTTCCGTTGGCCACTACAGGGTGCCTCGGATCTCTTCCTCCTCGTTGCTCTCTGGACCCTTTTCTTAATGACGCATTGAACAACATTGAGAGAATTGAAGCACGGAGCAGGGGGCTTCGCACATTCAGAGATGAGTGAATGATGCTGTGCTCATTCTCAGCATCCACTGTCTCCAACAGTTTTAAACTTGTGTATTGATCATCTCAGTATCTGAGCTGCACGCACAGTTACATGAAGGGGGCAGTTGCTGAAACTGCTGTTGGGAGGAGTGGTTGGGGGAGCTCTCTCATAAAACTGCTTCCTGAAGCCACCTGTACACTGAGGAAGCAGTGTGGTGAGTGTCAACAAAGGGGCCTCTGTGTATTTAGAATGAGTTACAACCTGACCATCTTTCTTCTTAAAAATAGGCTGAGCTGGAGAAGAGGCCGAAGAAAGTCTCACAGATTCGCATCCGGAAAACCATTCCTAAGCCAGACCCTAACCTCACGCCCATGGGCCTTCCTCGACCCAAAAGGTGAGTGCCTTCTCTAACACACACAGATGTATTTTTCTGGAAATTGTTTGATATAATATAATGGCCTTTTCAATGATCACATACTCTGAGCTTTTGTTATATCAATACTTCTAGGAATTTATCCAAAAGAATTTCACCAGTACTATGGCCAGAGATTTGTGTGCAGGGTTCTGGGTCACTTCCTGAGCTCTCTGTGCCAGGTCCCTCTGTGTTTACAATCCCAGTGCCTCCTCCAGGGGTGCTGGGAAGTCAGCACTGCCATTGTCCCCAGACTTAGGTGCCGGTGCCAGGGCTCAGTTGCTGAGAGACCTGTGTTATGCCAGAACTTCTGTCTTGGCCCTGGTGGCTCCTATCCCCACAGGTCTCACCCAACCGCATAGCCCAGACTCACGACATTCTGCACGCAGAACTGGAAAGCGACCCACAAGTTATGAGAGAAATCGTCTTTTTTTTTTTTTTTTTAATTAAGAAAATGCTAGATCCGTGTTATGGTACAGAGATGATTTAAAATTTGAAAATTTTGGATTCTAAAGATTTTTGTGACAGAGATGATTGCTTATCCCCAAAGAGCGAAGTGGAAAGAAAACAATTATTAAATTATGTATTGGGCATGATTCCAGATTGTGTATTTAACATGATTGGCGTTTGGGGATGATGTGTATTACACACATGTACTTCCCAGGTGGCGCTAGTGGTAAAGAGTCCGCCTGCTAATGCAGGAGATGCACGAGACCTGGGTTCGATCCCTGGGTCGGGACTATCCCATGGAGAAGGGAACGGCAACCCACTCCAGGATTCTTGCCTATAAAATGGCTTGGACAGAGGAGCCTGGTGGGCTGCAGTGCTTGGGGTCAAAGAGTGGGACACGACTGTGTGCATGTGCTCGCACGCACACACACACACAATAAAGATACACACATTTTAAAAGATACCTAGTTAACGTTTCCTTTGTGATGGATTTCACGCATTCATTTCTCATTGGCGAATGGAAGCCTGTGTCCCTTGACTAACCCAAAGTAAGTTATTTCACCCTCCTGAACATCAAGGACTTACCTGTAGAAGGTAAATAAGAATTCCCAATATTTAAAATTGTCGTACAGTCCAGTTAAGAGAAAAAAAGTGTCTATTTTATTGCTTCACACAACACAGATGTGACAGTTAACTGTTACATGATTGACGTTCCACTTTGCCCACTTGATTTTATCTTAATGTGTTGTAGCCTACAGTTCTTTTATTGATCATCCTACAATGTCTTTTCAAGAGAAATTTTTTAAATATTTCAGATATCCTGTGTTGAATAGTATTTTTTACTAGAATAAAATAGGATTCAGAATCATGGTATTCTACCTTGAATTTTTTGGTAGCTATAAGTTCTAGAAAACCTTATTCAGATCAATAGTGGGAGTGGAGAGAGTTTTAATGGAACAATGACATTCAACCCTTTCAAGTCCTGAGAAGTAGTATTAAAAAAAACTCAGTGATATATCATCAAATTATATTTAATGATTTATCACTTAATTTTTTTTTGAAAGCAAAGAATTGAAAAGTGCTGACTCCCTTGGGTTCTGTCACCCAAGCTTTGCAGGTAGACAGTGTCTCCGTCTGTGGGACGTGACCCAGGAGGATCTGACCAGTGTCAGGATGGCTAACAAATTACATGCTACTTTGTCACTTAGAGGTACTTTATTTAATCCTATATAATCAGTGAGGTTGAAAACTAGGATCTTCAATAAGTCTTTACCAAAGACATTTTGATTAAGATGCTTTTATTACTTCAAGTACACTTTTGTGACTTGAAAATGCTGATTTAGTGCCTTAAACTTATGGAACATTTTTGACATGTAACTTAATTAGCAAAGGCATATTTTATTTTTCAAGCCCATCACCCGGATCAATCTTACTTCCTTACTTTTCTGTTTTCCAATTCAAATGTAGTCGTCCCTCAGTATCCTTGGGGAAGTGGTTCCAAGCACTCCCACAGATACCAAAATCCACGGATGCCCAAGTCTCTTATATGAAATGGCACAGTGCCACAAATACGGTCTCCCCTCCATGCCCAGGGCTATGAAACAATAAGCATGTTAATATTCACCTTCAAGAGAACCATACAGACCGTTGAGAAGTACACTATGGAACACATATTGTAGACTTCTGAGTCATAAGACAAAGTTTAAGTTTATGTATAAGAATTTTCTGTTATTGAATTTATAATAAAGCAATGTGATTTGTAGCTAAAATAATAAATTACGAAGAGAGGACTATATAACAAAGCATGATGTTGCTTCAGTACATGTGTGCACATGCACGAATCAAACTGTGATCAGACTTTTAGGAACAACTAATCGTGGGGGAAAAAAAGAGATCCATTACTTAATATAAAATCTCATGATCACTTCAATGTAGGGTACAAGTGTATCACTGCAAACCAATTGTCATGGCAGCTCATCATATAATTTTTCTTGTTAACAGAAAGTAGAAGTTGTATTTTATAAGATGAAGATTGACTGATTGACTTAAATGTTTCTGTATAAGATTTGATTAAAGTTCTTCTAAGTTTTATATACTTTATCTTCAAAAGTTTGATAGTCCCAGTAAACATTTCAGTTACTTTTTTTTTTAAAGAAGAAGAATCATCTATTAAGTCCAGCTTTTCTAAGTGATAACAGACTGAGTGTTGAGAATAGTTTGAAAAAGACATTGTGTACAGTTAAGCTATTTTTGGCGTTTGAAACTCTCTTTCTTAAATAGGTGTTGTCTGATGATAGTCAGGAGGTGAATGAAACAAAGTCCCTCTGAGAGCTCCATTCCACACTGAATCTGAAATCCAGATATCCTTATACCAGGCCAGGTCTCCTCTCGATGAAGCCACTACATGGAACCTTGTGTGAAGTGGGGAGAGACACGTCCAAGACAAGTTTACAGTGACTTCATTAATCTCTAAAGAGGGGTTGATGAGATCAGTGATTTGATTCTGATACTAAAGTAGAATTCAGGGTGGATGGGACTATTCGGGAAGAATTTGTGGGCAGTTATGCATGAGCATACAGACACTTCTAGATGAGTCATGAGAAGGAGATTAGAGTTCAGGAGGTTGATTACGCTGGAGCTGAGTTCCCGTGTGCTCTCTTGAAAGTTTTCCAGTATGCCGGTACGAGAGCCTTAGGGGTTTTACCTTAGTATCACATATCAGTCTGAGTCCATTCAGGAGATGGAAACTGCATGGTATGTTAAACAGGGCAAGTTTAATATTAAAGTGTTAAACTATTAATACAACAGAAGAGTAACCATAGAGGTGTACAGAGAATTTTCTCTGGTTGCGGGAGCTACTCTTGGTTGCAGTGGGCAGGCTTCTCATTGCCTTGGCTTTTCTTCTTGCGGAGCACAAGCTCTGGGGCGCTTGGGCTTCAGTAGCTGCAGTTCCTGGGCTCTAGAGCACGGGCTCAGTAGTTTTGACACGTCGGCTTAGTTGCTCTGCGCCATGTAGGATCTTCCTGGACCAGGGATCGAACCTATGCCTCCTGCATTGGCAGGCAATTCTTTATTACTGAGCCACCAGGGAAGTGCCCTGTACAGAGAATTCTGAAGGGCATCTTAGGGCCCTCGCTTCAACTGGAGTCTGATTTTGTTGCAGAAGGTATGGTTGCAGCCATCAGATGGCTGGGTTGCTAACACTGGAGCTGGGTGAGCAGGAAACAACAGCAGCCTTGTGGGACACGAGATGAGGCTGGAGGGCTGCACCCAGGTGTTAGGGTGCTGCTGCAGTTGCGTGGCCTGCAGTGGGGGATGGTTGCTCCAGGGGAGTCACAGGAAATGACCCCCAGGAAGTTGGGGTCCCACCATGGGCTTCTGTCCCTGAATGCTTTATCTGTGGTCTGGTGGTCACCAACCAGTGCTGCAGGGGTCCTCAGAGGCTACACACGCTGGCTGTTCAGCTGGGGCTGAGCCCCTCCAAGTGTCCCCATCTGACTCCACCCCAGACGCCCCAATACACAGACACCCACGATGGGCCATGTGGCAGGAGCACGAAAAGAAGCTCCCTTCCTGCTCCAGTGTTCCTCTGTGCCTTCTTTTGCCAAAGTCCAGCACTGTATTCACTGTGGAAAAGAAATGTGTAAGGAGGCCAAGAGTCCATTATCACCGAGCAGGTACCGAGGCATGTTCTGAGCTGAGAAGCAGTAATTTAGTAACTGGTACATTCCAGTAAACAAAATTTAAAGCAAATACACTTGACCAAGCTCTGTAGTTTTAGGAAGAGATATGAATGAACGGAAAACCGTGTGTTTAACGTAGGTACAAAACTAAAGCATGAATAGCCTGGAAAATTCAGCAAACGAATGAAATGAAAGAGTACTAGTCTTGGGACTTCCTTGGTGATCCAGTGGTAAAGAATCTGCTGCCAATGCATGGGACATGGGTTTGATCTCTGGTCCAGGAAGATTCTACTTACTGTGGAGCAACTAAGCCTGCAAACTGCAACTGCTGAAGCTTGCATACCCCAGAGCCTGCATACCACAGCTACTAAGTATGAGTGCCTAGAGCCTGAGCTCTGCAATAAGCCACCGAAATGAGAAGCCCATGCAACACAACGAAGAGGAGCCCTCACTCGCTGCAACTGGAGAAAGCCCGAGCAGGACCCAGCCCAGCCAAAAATAAGTAAATGGAAAAAAAAAAGAATATAGTCTTAAGAGACCTTAAAATATGTTGTAAAATCTCAGCAATTTAAACAACATGATGCCAGGACTTGCCTGGTAGCACAGTGGATAAGAGTCTGCCTGCTAACACAAGGGACATGGATTCGATCTCTGATCCAGAAAGATCTCACATGGTGCAGAGCAGCTAACTAAGCCTGTTCGCCACAACTACTGAGCCCACGCTCTAGAGCCTGCAAGCCATAACCACCGAAGCCCACATGCCCTGGAGCCCATGCTCCACAAAGGAAGCCACTGCAAAATTAGAAGCCTGCGCACTGCAACGAAGAGTAGCCCCCACTCACTGCAATTAGAGGAAGCCCAAGTGCAGCAGCGAAGACCCAGCACAGCTAACAGTAAAGCTGTGTATATGGTAACGAATCCGCCTGCATGTTGATGAATAGCAGAAACCAGCACAGCGTTGTAAAGCAATTATCCTTCAACTAAAATTAAAAGAAAAAAAGAACCTGCCTGCCAGTGTAGGAAATGCAAGGGACCAGGATTCAATCCCTGGGTCGGAAAGATCCCCTGGAATAGGAAATGGCAACCCACTCCAGTGTTCTGGCCTGGAAAATTTCATGGACAGGGGAGCCTGGTGGACTACCGTCCACGGGGTCACAAAAATCAGACATGACTGAGCAACTAAACACACATGTACATGTCAAAAAATAAATAGGGCAGAATGGAGAAGAACAAAACAACGTGATGCCAGAGGATTCATATACAAGCTTGTAAAACAAAAATGCAAGTCCATAAATAGACACAAATACATAGAGAAATTTAATACGCTACAAAGGTGTCCCCTCAAATCAGTAGTGTAAAGGTGGGCTAATCAGTAAAGTGCTACTGGGACAGCTGGGCAGCCATTCTAAGAATAATAAAGCTGGGTCTCTATCTTAGACCTTTCACCAGAGTATATTCCACATGAAATCAGACTTAAATGTGAAAAAAAGATTCCTTGAAGAAACCTTAGGAAATGATTAACTATAACAAAATTCAGAGTCAAAATAAAAATCTGAATAAGCTATTTCATGAAAATCTTATCTTTCCTGCTGGGGAAAAAAGAAATAAGCTATAAACAAAGATAAAACACAAACTCATATATAGGGGAATATTAGCCATAAAAAGGAACACATTTGAGTCAGTTCTGGTGAGGTGGATGAACCTAGAGTCTGTCATACAGAGTGAAGTAAGTCTGAAAGAGAAAAACAGATACCGCATTTTAACGCATGTATATGGAATCTAGAAAGATTGTGCTGATGAACCTATTTGCAGGGCAGCAGTGGAGACAAAGACATAGAGAACAGACGACATGGCGGGGAGGAGAGCCCAGAGTTCCACAGGCAGAAAGGTGATCTTAAGAGAAGCCAGGAAACTTTGTAAGTGTAGACACCAAAATCTTCAAATACTAGCAAACTGAATCCAGCAACATATTTGAAAAAATGATTATACCCATGACCAAGTGGGTTTTATCCCAGGAATGTAGAGTTAGTTGAACATAGGAAATCAATCCGTGTAGTTCAGTTCAGTCGCTCAGTCGTGTCCGACTCTTTGCGACCCCATGAATCGCAGCACGCCAGGCCTCCCTGTTCATCACCATCTCTCGGAGTTCACTCAGACTCACATCCATCGAGTCAGTGATGCCATCCAGCCATCTCATCCTCGGTCATCCCCTTCTCCTCCTGCCCCCAATCCCTCCCAGCATCAGAGTCTTTTCCAATGAGTCAACTCTTCGCATGAGGTGGCCAAAGTACTGGAGTTTCAGCTTTAGCATCATTCCTTCCAAAGAAATCCC
>SJYT01015886.1:4787-25044 GCA_006410635.1 Cephalophus harveyi | reverse complement strand
ATGGACAGGGAGGCCTGGCATGCTGCGATTCATGAGGTCGCAAAAAGTCAGACACGACTGAGGGACTGAACTGAACTGAGTATGAAAACAAAGACCCAGAGTAAGTAAATGACCCATGCAAACTTCAAGCATTTTGTGGGTTTTCAACTTCACTTGAACTCAGTTCTCTTTCACTCTTTCTCTAATTGCCAACTTTAGAAGTCACCTCTCTCTTCGTTGTATTAGAGACCACAGTAAATTTTTACATTTGAATGTTTCTTATGTGCATTTGTTTTTTGTTGTTCTAGTTCAATCATGCGAATTACTGGAATGAGGAATTTTGAAAAGAGGGTTAATCAAAAGTAAAGAGACAAAATTAAGCTGTGTGTGTGTGCGCGCGCACTTGTATGTATCAGTCCTTCAACTGACATGTGAAGTTAAACCTCTTGAAGAAAACTGTGTTCCTTCCAGTTTCAGTCTGCATGGTCTTACATGTAAGTGTGAGCACAAGTGTGTGTGTGAGAGCATGTGTGCTGAGAGGTAGATAAATAGTCTATGGCCAAACCACCCTGAAGGAAATCAACCCTGAATATTCATCGGAAGGACTAACGCTGAAGCTGAAGCTCCAATCCTTTGGCCACCTGATACAAAGAGTGTCCTCACTGGAAAAGACCCTTGTGCTGGAAAAGACTGAAGGCAGGAAGAGAAGGGGATGAGATGGTTGGATGGTATCACTGATTCAATGGACATGAATTTGAGCAAACTCAAGGAGATGTTGAAGTCAGGGAAGCCTGGTGTATTACAGTCCATGGGGTCACCAAGAGTCAGACACTACTGAGCAGCTGAACAACAATATACCACTCTGAATGCACCCGATCTCATCTGAGAGGTAAATATATGAAAATTAGGGAAGAAGATTGTGTTTGCTTTTCACTCATAAACTGGTGTTTTTCTTTGCACCTTGATAACACACAAGAAATAAACAACCTTAAAGTAGCATGGCATTTTCTATTAAGGTTTTCTATCTTACTTTGATCTTTCCATTTCAATGTTTCATTTTTACCCCCAAGTAATTGTGCTAACCTGATGAACATGCAGCTACCAATCCCCAAATGCCTTACAAGAGAGAAGCATAGTAGAGGCCATATTAATTCTAAAGGGCACTGATTTCTTTCTTGTATTCTGTTAATAAATCATTGAAAATGCAACATTTTCTTGGGAAACATTCTTAAAACCAGGTCACCATTCATGGCTTTAAAACTAGCTTCCAACATTCTGCAAATGGGGAAAATACTTAATAAAAAGTGAACGGATTTGCATAATGAACTTTTCTGTTCATCTATGGGCAAGCTAAGGGAATTCTCCAAAAGTTGTAAAATTATGTTTCTGCTTTGTTTCAATGTACCTGAAAAGTACAAAGTAATCAATCTCATTTGGCAGAAATGATACTAGCTCTTCAACCCTGTTTAAGATCCACACATCTTTGGATAAAATGATTCTGTCAAATCTGGCTATCTTATTGCCAAGGGTAGTGACAAAATTTGACTTTTATCCAGAGAAAAATGAAGCTTTCTTGTAGCAGAGTTTTGAGCTAAGCAGCAACATGACCTAACAACATATTTCAGAAGGACCCATCTGTCTGAGAACAGAGTGTGGAGGATGAATGCAGATGCAGAGGGTCCATTTGAGATGCTACTGGGACAAGGCAGGAGAAAATGCCAGGTAGCAGGGCAAAGACAAGAACTAATATGCTGATACTGGAGCAGTAGCCATTCCCTTCTCCAGGGGACCTCTCCAGCCAGACATCAAACCTGGGTCTCCTGCATTGCAGGCAGATTCTTTACTGTCTGAGCCACCCAGGAAGCCTCAATTTAGGATTATAGCTATAGAGAAATTATGGATTATAGGAAGAGCCTTTAATTATTTTTTTATATATTTTTGAGTTTTATTGTCGTTAGCCTGAATACATTTATGTTGTCCTTCCAGTAACATACCTTTCTCTGAAATACCTTAGAGCCTTAACGAAAAGAAAATAAAAAGGTCACTGCTATAAAGAGAACCAATCTTTCACACCTAATCAGTTCAATCGCTCAGTCATGTCTGACTCTTTGCGACCCCATGAATTGCAGCATGCCAGGCCTACCTGTCCATCACAAACTACCGGAGTTCACTCAAACTCATGTCTATCGAGGCGGTGATGTCATCCAGCCATCTCATCCTCTGTCGTCCCCTTCTCCTCCTGCTCTCAATCCCTCCCAACATCAGGGTCTTTTCCAATGAGTCAACTCTTCGCATGAGGTGGCCAAAGTATTGGAGTTTCAGCTTCAGCATAAGTCCTTTCAATGAACACCAAAGACTGATCTCCTTTAGGATGGACTGGTTGGATCTCCTTGCAGTCCAAGGAACTCTTAAGAGTCTTCTCCAACACCACAGTTCAGAAGCACCTATTCTTCAGCACTCAGCTTTCTTCACAGTCCCACTCTCATATCCATACATGACCACTGGAAAAACCATAGCCTTGACTAGATGGACCTTTGTTGGCAAAGTAATGTCTCTGCTTTTTAATAAGCTGTCTAGGTTGGTCATAACTTTCCTTCCAAGGAGTAAGCGTCTTTTAATTTCATGGCTGCAGTCACCATCTGCAGTGATTTTGGAGCCCCAAAAAATAAAGTCTGACACTGTTTCCACTGTTTCTCCATCTATTTCCCATGAAGTGATGGGACCAAATGCCATGATCTTCGCTTTCTGAATGTTGAGCTTTAAGCCAACTTTTTTACTCTCCACTTTCGCTTTCATCAAGAGGCTTTTTAGTTCCTCTTCACTTTCTGCCATAAAGGTGGTGTCATCTGCATATCTGAAGTTATTTGATATTTGTCCCATCAATCTTGATTCCAGCTTGTGCTTCTTCCAGTCCAGCGTTTCTCATGATGTACTCTACATATAAATTAAATAAGCAGGGTGACAATATACAACCTCGATGAGCTCCTTTTCCTATTTGGAACCAGTCTGTTCCATGACCAGTTCTAACTGTTGCTTTCTGACCTGCATACAGATTTCTCAAGAGGCAGGTCAGGTGGTCTGGTATTCCCATCTCTTTCAGAATTTTCCACAGTTTATTGTGATCCATGCAGTCAAAGGCTTTGGCATAGTCAATAAAGCAGAAGTAGATGTTTTTCTGGAACTCTCTTGCTTTTTCAATAATCCAGCGGATGTTGACAATTTGATCTCTGGTTCCTCTGCCTTTTCTAAAACCAGCTTGAACATCTGGAAGTTCACGGTTCACATATTGCTGAAGCCTAGCTTGGAGAATTTTGAGCACCACTTTACTAGCATGTGAGATGAGTGCAATTGTGCGGTAGTTTGCGCATTCTTTGGCATTGCCTTTCTTTGGGATTGGAATGAAAACTGACCCTTTCCAGTCCTGTGGCCACTGCTGAGTTTTCCAAATTTGCTGGCATACTGAGTGCAGCACTATCACAGCGTCATCTTTCAGGATCTGAAACAGCTCAACTGGAATTCCATCACCTCCACTAGCTTTGTTCATAGTGATGCTTTCTAAGCCCCACTTGACTTCACATTCCAGGACGTCTGGCTCTAGGTGAGTGATCACACCATCATGATTATATTGGTCATAAAGATCTTTTTTGTACAGTTCTTCTGTGTATTCTTGCCACCTCTTCCTAATATCTTCTGCTTCCATTAGGTCCATACCATTTTACCACCTAATAGAGTTGATATTTTTTTCTTAATGTAATTATAGCCTGTAAGGTGGCTATGAAACTGTTTTATTTCAATAGTTTTTTCTGTCCAAGAGAACAGCATTTCATGTCATTTTTCTGCCCACTGCAAAAATCCATTACACACAAAAGTAATATGAAATTGGGAATATAAGATTGCCACTAGTCTATTTCAATAACACTAAAGGCCTGCTTTAAAAAAGATGTTGCTAATCTATGCTAAATATTGGTAAGTGAAATAAGTCAGGCAAATTGAAGTACGTGTTATTCCATTTTCATAAAATTCTAGAATGTTGAACTAATCTATGCAAGATTTCTACTAACGAAAGGTATAGTAACATGTTTATTTCACTGAAAGTCAGGCACATTGAAAGGTCCACAGATTTCTAAAACTACCGTCTTTATCCTGATTGGTATGTTCTGTGCTTGTCCATGAATTTTGTGTTAGTTTTTATGAAAACTTTTAGAGAACAATATCATGAAAATTAGCACACAATAATGGATAACAAGCTTCTATCAAAAGAAAATTTTAAGATCAATAAAATCATACAATTTTAGAGAAATATGTGTTTCTTATACCACAGTTTTCTGTACTATTAAAATCATAAAAGTATTCCAAAATGCTGAGACACATCAAACAAATTAAAACCCAAATTCTGTCATCAAGGGATAATTTTATAAATATCCAGGAGAAATATCAATAACTTCAGATATGCAGATGACACCACCCTTATGGCAGAAAGTGAAGAGGAACTAAAAAGTCCCTTGCTGAAAGTGAAGGTGGAGAGTGAAAAAGTTGGCTTAAAGCTCAACATTCAGAAAACAAAGATCATGGCATCTGGTCCCATCACTTCATGGGAAATAGATGGGGAAACAGTGGAAACAGTGTCAGACTTTATTTACTCATTGGAAAAGACTCTGATGCTGGGAGGGATTGGGAGCAGGAGGAGAAGGGGACGACCGAGGATAAGATGGCTGGATGGCATCACTGACTTGATGGACATGAGTCTGAGTGAACTCCGAGAGTTGGTGATGGACAAGGAGGCCTGGCGTGCTGCAATTCGTGGGGTCGCAAAGAGTCGGACATGACTGAGCAAGTGAACTGAACTGAATGTCATTCCAGGTGTGTGTGCATCCATGTGTGTGTATGTGTGTGTACACAGACATGATTGGATGATGAAGAAAGCATTTGAAAAGATTGAACATTGCTTGAATGTTCAAAAGATCATACAATATTGTCAATGTTGAACACTGAGAAGGTATTTCAGTCTATCAGCACTCCAGGTCTTTCTTTTGGGTTATTTTCCCTCTTAGCCATTTCTTTATCCTTCCATGCTTTAACACCCATGACAACAGAGCATTTGTGGAATTATTAATTATGAGAGTGAAATGTAGTCATACAATATGTGCCTTTCTTTGGCAGATGCTTGTCAAGTCAGCTCTATAATCAAGGAATCTACTGCTTTCTTTCCCTTTAAAGAAATTTTGGTCAAGAGATAAGAGGTGTGAGCCTTTCCGCAGAGAGAGTTAAAATGATACTATGTCAAATTCAGCCACGTAATTCAGGAAAGTTGTCAGAAGGAACCATAAGATGTTCTTTATGTAAGAAACTCATACTATAAGCACAATGTTTTCCCACTAACTGTTATCTGTAAATACTTCATACAAATACTTGATCTTCATACATTATTTCCTTTCTAGAAGCCTGCTGGTCATTTACANGGAAGCCTCTCACCTAAAGTAAATATAAAATATGTGATAACTCTCTTTACCAACCTTTCATCAAGCTATCAGTAAAGCAATAAAGATATAACTCCATGGTTTGTCTTTCTTGCTCACATATGCATATTAGATGCTTATTAGTAGCATTTACAGAGAAGGCAATGGCAACCCACTCCAGTGTTCTTGCCTGGAGAATCCCAGGGACGGGGGAGCCTCATGGGCTGCCGTCTATGGGGTCGCACAGAGTCGGACACGACTGAAGCGACTTAGCAGCAGCAGCAAGTCATTTAGCATCCTATTTCATCCCCTGGTAAAGAGAAGAGGTGAATAAATGTCTGCATCTAAACCAACACTGCCACAGCGGAGTGATGGTATGTTAAGGTGCTATTTGCTTGGGTTCTTGGGTTGGGAAGATCCCCTGGAGAAGGGAAAGGCTACCCACTCCAGTATTCTGGCTGGAGAATTCCAGGGACTATTCAGTCCATGGGGTCGCAAAGAGTTAGACACAACTGAGCAACTTTCACTACCACCAATAGAACCAAAATTAACAAAAATGTGAAATGAATGTATGTGTCTAAAATATGTTTCAGACCAAAAATGAAGCTGTCCAAGCATTTTATTATCAGGAAACATCCTTGGTCTTTAATCACACATGCACATTTCTGCCCAAATCTGAATAAGTAGTTTTAACTTATCTCTACATGAAGACAACACACGAGAGAGTTTTCTGTAACCATCTGTTTTGTTCCTTTTTTTTTTTCTTTTTTGGGTAAAATATGTATCAGGATCTAAAGCTTTAGACAACAAACCTACTGCTTTCATAAATATCATTTCTACTGTATCTATCATCAAGAAATTTATTCAATTGTTTAAAAGTTTGGTTTCTTAAAACTCTAATTCTAGAAACAGTCCTTTGGGATCCCATATGTGAATCAAGTGACCTGTATGGTGACAAGACCACTGCCTGCAGCCCACATTGTACTGGCCTGCCATTTATTTTTATTAAAGACATTTAAGAGTAATTCCATATTATGGGAAAGCAAAAAAGAGGTAGGTTTAAGGAACATGATAATTAGGTAAATTTTTTTGATAGCTCAATTTGTGGTCTTTTAAAAAATTCAGTTTCAATCATCATCATCATGAAGGGCTACCTAAGGCTGTTCCCTTGACACAGAAGCTCCTCTGTGCTCCAAATGGGGGTGCAGAATTTCAGCTCAAGGTTTCATGCTACACAGTTTATTTTATGTAGCCTCTAGAAACATACAACCTTCCTGAATCAGGAATAAATAAGACAGCAGAACAGACTGATCACTAGCCGTGAGATTGAATTTGTAATAAAAAAAATCCCAAGCAAACAAAAGTCCAGGACCAGACAGCTTCACAAGGAAATTCTACCAAATACATAATCCATACATGACCACAGGAAAAACCATAGCCTTGACTAGATGGACCTTAGTCGGCAAAGTAATGTCTCTGCTTTTGAAAATGCTATCTAGGTTGGACATAACTTTTCTTCCAAGGAGTAAGCGTCTTCTAATTTCATGGCTGCAGTCACCATCTGCAGTGATTTTGGAGCCCCCCAAAATAAAGTCTGACACTGTTTCCACTGTTTCCCCATCTATTTCCCATGAGGTGATGGGACCAGATGCCATGATCTTCGTTTTCTGAATGTTGAGCTTTAAGCCAACTTTTTCGCTCTCCTCTTACCCTGATACCAAACCAGGTGAAGACATTACAATAACAAACACAGTAAAAAATCATAGGACAATATGTCTGGTGAATATACACACAAACTACTTTCAGCAAACCAAGCTCTGTTCAGAAACCTAATAATAATTCACAACACACTAAATTTTAAGTATATTTCTGTAGTCTTTATAACTATTTAATAACTATAAAGCATCTGCCTACAATGCGGGAGACCCAGGTTCGATCCCTGGGTGGGGAAGATCCCCTGGAGAAGAAAATGGCAACCCACTCCAGTACTCTTGCCTGGAAAATCCCATGGATGGAGGAGCCTGGCGGGCTACAGTCCATGGGGTCACAAAGAGTCGGACATGACTGAGCAACTTCGCTTTCTACCTCCAAAGAGGTTTTCAATCTGGCCAATTAATTTTTTTTCCAGGAAATCTGTAAGTGCTCCATTAAGCTGAGAGATAGGGGTCACTGAGGTAAAGGTAACACAGAGAGAGAGGGGTGTGTAACAGTGAGAGCAGTTATTCACCACCAGGTGGTCTAACATTAAAAACGTTGCACTTTCTATGACTTTTTGGATCTCAACTCGCTGAAGGAGAGGAACTCTGTTAAAAAGGCAGGATGTGAGTCCTGCATGAAACCTCGGGTTGTGTGCATAGTCGATCAGTCGTGCCCGACTCTTTGTGACACTATGCACTGTAGCCCGCAGGCTCCTCCGTCCATGGGATTCTCCAGGCAAGAATACTGGGGTGGGTTGCCATGCCTTCCTCCAGGGGCTCTTCCCAACCCAAAGACTGAACCCAGGTCTAGCACACTGCAGACAGATTCTTCACCATCTGAGCCACCAGGGAAGATGAACACTCAGATACCCTTGTGTAAAACTAAGCAACCTGGGTTATGTCAGCTCACGTTAAGCTATCCTGAAAATTCTCCTTTTAAGTGCTGAGTTTCCCACTGTTTCCATCATAAGGAATATTACTATCTAACAGGTCATTATAAATAGACTTTGTATCCTTACATAAAATCAAGGTAGTTCAGTTGAAAATGCTTTCAATATTATTTTCTCTCTTGTATACTTAGCACTTTATGGGTGAAAAATGCCATTATTTTTGGCCTGTGTTTCCACAATTTAATGTCAGATGGACTAACGCTATCCTTTCCTATAGAGGTATCATTTTCAATATGACTTCTTATAAACTATTATATTTGTTATTTAATTGAAAATTGACAGTTAAGAAAAAAGAATTCTTTATAAATCTAAAACTCACTTAAACAAATATAATTTCATCATCTCTAGATGGGGGAGGATTGTCACATGACAAGAGTTACCATCTACTGTACCCTAGCATCTCAGGGTTCCTGGGCACTCCTAGAACCACTACTGCGGTAGCGATATCCTTTATGGATGTGTGTTGTTGCTTGATATCTTAGAGGAACTTGTAGTCTCTTATTTAAATGCAGTATTTACTTGCTCACTTAATCACTTTTTGAACTTTTGTGCCTAAATTTGTTCACTTCCTCATTAGAAATACTTTAGTATTAATTGGAAGTTTCCATTGCCTAGATAAGTGCTTCCTTGGAGTAGGAAAAAAAAAATCATAAATTTTGGAAATCATCTATGACAGTTCTTTTTTGCTACTGAGAAGTATAAAAATGATATGGAAGTATAAAATAAAATGTTCGCAACTCATACTAATTTATTTTTCAAGAAGTATGAACTTTGTTAATATTCTCTGAGTAAAAATATCTTTGCTGTAAACAACAGATGCTTGAATTCCTGTGTGCAGACTCAAACCACAGGTAGGAACACTCATTTGAGTTGAATTCTTAGCACCAGTGATGACAAATGTGAAATATATTTGCATATTTTATTATATAATACTCTTCTAAACTGATTAAAAGGAATTTTCTCTATTTGTTTCAAACTGAAAGTCACAAAATATCTGAAAATTCATTTAAACTGTCAATTGTCTTTACTGTTAGATATCTATTGCTATCTTTAATGAAATATCAAAATGGATGAATTTGAGTTTTATCCACTCTTTTCTGTGTACTGTTGTTTATAACTTGTTCTCCGGTTTCTGCACCCCCCCCGCCTCCCCCCCCACAACCCCACAATGGGTTTAGGAAGTAGCAAAAAGTGGCCAAATGTCTTGGATACTGACAAAGCATATAACCAGTCTTGTAATTAAGGACTATTTCTTACACAAAATTTATTACACATAATAAACAAAGTAGCCTTTGCATAGAAATAATTTTGTCTATTTGGTAATATTTTCCTGATTAAGAGCTTTATCTTAATTAGAAGATAGAAAAAATGCATTTGTTTCAAATTATTTGCCTCTAAATTGCATTGCAACACCAAGATTGCCATTCTTCTAAGATTATTTTTCTTTACTTCAACATGTACATTTAATAAAAATAAGTATTGCAGCTTTCTCCAAACTGCCTTTAAAACTTATTACTTCTCAAATACTCTCAATAATTTTTCAAGTTTTTACATTGTTGTTAACACCATGTGATAGCCAACTGAGCTAACCAGCCACCCTTTGTGTGTTGAATCTTGTGGAAGAAATTGAGTTACAGCATCTGCAGGGAATAAAAACACTACACTATAAATGGATGCTAGCCATTTAAGGAAATTGAGTTTAGTTTTTTGTTCCTACACTTTGGCCAAGTACCTTTCCACATTATTCTTTTTGAATACTGTATACAGCACCCTGGTAAAAGTTCCCCACAACACTTTCAAACTAATGCACCTTTATTAATGAATGTTCTAGAGCAAGCAAGTAAGACTGGGGCAGCATTGGTCCGAAACTAGGTCTGAACACTGATAATAAGGTACCACAGGGCTCTTGCTTCACAGTCCCTATGTTACCTCCTATCTCAGGACATGGCAGAGTGGTACAGAAGCATCTTTCTGAGCAGCTCCCTGGTCCCTCTCATCCTATTGGCTGACAGCTGGTACCCAGGGAACTCTGACAAGCCTCCTGACAACCTCTCCTTAAATACCTATTCTCCATTCTTGGGCACGAATAGAAATTTTCTGTAGGATCATCTGAAAAATCTTTAATCAAGCAGTATATACATTTTAACTAGACAAAATATATCTATAATGTGTATATTTGGGGATGGGCACCTTTTGGAGATTTCCCTTTATATGAACCCAATTACCAAGCTACCACCCTCGTTAAAATGTTTGTGTGTGTGTGTGTGTGTGTGTGTGTGTGTGTGTATCAAAGATTATCCAATTATCACACTAGAAAAGCCAGCAAAGCATAATATAAACCAATGAATAAATACACAAATATACAACAAGAAAGCAAATGATCAAATGAACAATGAATGGAGAGTGCATTTTAAAAAGCTCTAGCATTTGTTACATGAAATACTTAGTCAAGTTCGAACTCTTATTTCTTGGCATGCTGTTTGGACAAGTGACAATCTTGCTGACTCTGGACTTTTCATAAGAAAAGGAAAAATAAAAAAGAACCATACCCGTATGTCTATTATAAATATTAATGAGAGATGTGTATAAGAGACAGTAATTGAACTTGCTATCTATCACTTTTCAAATTGTGTAAATGCCTATGTATCTACATTTAACTTTTTTTTTTACTTGCAGTGCTCTTACAACTCTTGAATTTTTAAGCTATCATGCTCTTGTAGCCCTTCCCAGATACTACTGCTTATTCTGAGATACAAATTAACCAAATAATAACAGCATGCTTACTTAGAGTGGAGAAGGAAATGGTAACCCACTCCAGGATTCTTGCCTGGGAAATCCCATGGACAGAGGAACCTAGCAGGCTACAGTCCATGGGGTAGCAAAAGAGTCAGACACAGCTGAGCCACTAAACAACAATAATAAACTTAAAAATGATCAGGATATACATTTCCCTGTCTTGAAAGACACATGTAATTAATGATTACTCACTAAATAGCACATGCTGCTGCTGCTAAGTCGCTTCAGTCGTGTCCAACTCTGTGCAACCCCATAGACGGCAGCCCGCCAGGCTCCCCCGTCCCTGGGATTCTCCAGGCAAGAACACTGGAGTGGGTTGCTATTTCCTTCTCTAATGTATGAAAGTGAAAAGTGAAAGTGAAGTCGCTCAGTCGTGTCCAACTCTAGGGACCCCATGGACTGCAGCCCACCAGGCTCCTCCATCCATGGGATCTTCCAGGCAAATTACTGGAGTGGGATGCCATAAGTCGCTTCAGTCGTGTCCAACTCTGTGCAATCCCATAGATGGCAGCCTATCAGGCTCCACCATCCCTGGGATTCTCCAGGCAAGAACACTGGAGTGGGTTGCTATTTCCTTCTCCAATGCATGAAAGTGAAAAGTGAAAGTGAAGTCACTCAATCATGTCCGACTCTTTGCGACCCCATGAACTGCAGCCTACCAGGCTCCTCCATCCACGGGATTTTCCAGGGAAGAGTACTGGAGTGGGGTGCCATTGCTTTCTCCAAAACAGTACATGAAACAGAGGCAAAGTCTGAGATATTGAAACATGACACACAGGAATGTCCAAATTTGGGCACAAATTCTTGATACTTATATTAGCCAAACTCCCTCATGTTCTATGGGAATTTACCACCAAAGATGAAGAGAAATTCCAGTCTAGTTTGCAAGTTACAAATTAATCAGTGGGTATATTTTAAAGGCAATGAATTAAAAAGTCAAAGTTGGGAGTTACATTTGTCCAGCAAGTTTCTTTGAATAAATTCCCTTTATTTTCTGAAATAGGGATCTGATATTACTCTAATTTCTTAAGCCTCTGTTTTCCTTGAAATGTTTCTTTTTTTAATTACCAGCAGAACTTGAAGCTTCCCATCCTCTCACCCAAGTTCACGATAGGAAGGAGCAACAGAAACACATTCTTCTCCCTGTGCATGATCTAATCACAGCTTCCTGGTCTCAAAATAACTCACCTCTCACTTTTATCTCAGGAAGATTTTCAGGGATGTCATGCCATTACTTTTGCTTTTTCAGTAGGTTGGAAAAGAGCACACATTATAAACACTGAAAAACATCTCATATGTTTGTTCTTGTCTTTTATTACTATTTAATAAATACAGGAGAGCCAGCCTTAATGCCAGGTTAGGAAAGGTGATTTAGGTTCCTCCTGACTCTTTTGAATACAACTTTGAGCCCTGACTCACTGTGTAAGAATTCTGGCGGCCTTGAAGCGATCTTGTTGGAGAGATCCCAAGAACGACGCAAACACAGACAGACACCCCAGCAGCCCGGCTTCCACCTGCGTCTTGGAGCATCAGCCCTGAATCAGACACTAACACATGAGCGAGTCAAAAGGTTCCGCTCTTCAGTCTTCACACATTACGAAGGAGCTTCACACATCAAGGAACAGAGACAGTTCCCACTCTGTGCCCTTCTGGAATTGCTAACCAACAGAATCTGAGTAAAATCAATGGTTGTTTGATGGCACTAATTTGAGAGTAATAGTTTCATAGCCACAGGAACACAGTGGACTATGTTGAACCATAATACTACATACGTCTGGCATGCTGCAGTCATGAGGTCGCAAAGAAACACAGCTGAGTGACTGAACTGACCTTGTTTTAGTGACAGTGAAATTTATTGGGATGTTAGCTAACCTTTGGAGAAGGCGATGGCACCCCACTCCAGTACTCTTGCCTGGAAAATCCCATGGATAGAGGAGCCTGGTAGGCTTCAGTCCATGGGGTCGTTAAGAGTCAGACACAACTGAGTGACTTCACTTTCACTTTTCACTTTCATGCACTGGAGAAGGAAATGGCAAACCACTCCAGTGTTCTTGCCTGGAGAATCCCAGGGACGGGGGAGCCTGGTGGGCTGCCGTCTATGGGGTCACACAGAGTCGGACATGACTGAAGCAACTTAGCAGCAGCAGCAGCAGCTAACCTTACTGCAGTAATCATTTCACAATGTATACATGCATCAAATCATCGTATTATACACGTTTCATTGTGTTTAACTGACATCATTGTTTAAATTGATACAATGTTTCACGCCAATTATACATCAGTAAAGTTTGAAAATGAAATAAAAATAAATGAATAAATAAGTCATCATCTCTAGATGGGGGAGGATTGTCACATGACAAGAGTTACCATCTACTGTACCCTAGCATCTCAGGGTTCCTGGGCACTCCTAGAACCACTACTGCGGTAGCGATATCCTTTATGGATGTGTGTTGTTGCTTGATATCTTAGAGGAACTTGTAGTCTCTTATTTAAATGCAGTATTTACTTGCTCACTTAATCACTTTTTGAACTTTTGTGCCTAAATTTGTTCACTTCCTCATTAGAAATACTTTAGTATTAATTGGAAGTTTCCATTGCCTAGATAAGTGCTTCCTTGGAGTAGGAAAAAAAAAATCATAAATTTTGGAAATCATCTATGACAGTTCTTTTTTGCTACTGAGAAGTATAAAAATGATATGGAAGTATAAAATAAAATGTTCGCAACTCATACTAATTTATTTTTCAAGAAGTATGAACTTTGTTAATATTCTCTGAGTAAAAATATCTTTGCTGTAAACAACAGATGCTTGAATTCCTGTGTGCAGACTCAAACCACAGGTAGGAACACTCATTTGAGTTGAATTCTTAGCACCAGTGATGACAAATGTGAAATATATTTGCATATTTTATTATATAATACTCTTCTAAACTGATTAAAAGGAATTTTCTCTATTTGTTTCAAACTGAAAGTCACAAAATATCTGAAAATTCATTTAAACTGTCAATTGTCTTTACTGTTAGATATCTATTGCTATCTTTAATGAAATATCAAAATGGATGAATTTGAGTTTTATCCACTCTTTTCTGTGTACTGTTGTTTATAACTTGTTCTCCGGTTTCTGCACCCCCCCCGCCTCCCCCCCCACAACCCCACAATGGGTTTAGGAAGTAGCAAAAAGTGGCCAAATGTCTTGGATACTGACAAAGCATATAACCAGTCTTGTAATTAAGGACTATTTCTTACACAAAATTTATTACACATAATAAACAAAGTAGCCTTTGCATAGAAATAATTTTGTCTATTTGGTAATATTTTCCTGATTAAGAGCTTTATCTTAATTAGAAGATAGAAAAAATGCATTTGTTTCAAATTATTTGCCTCTAAATTGCATTGCAACACCAAGATTGCCATTCTTCTAAGGTTATTTTTCTTTACTTCAACATGTACATTTAATAAAAATAAGTATTGCAGCTTTCTCCAAACTGCCTTTAAAACTTATTACTTCTCAAATACTCTCAATAATTTTTCAAGTTTTTACATTGTTGTTAACACCATGTGATAGCCAACTGAGCTAACCAGCCACCCTTTGTGTGTTGAATCTTGTGGAAGAAATTGAGTTACAGCATCTGCAGGGAATAAAAACACTACACTATAAATGGATGCTAGCCATTTAAGGAAATTGAGTTTAGTTTTTTGTTCCTACACTTTGGCCAAGTACCTTTCCACATTATTCTTTTTGAATACTGTATACAGCACCCTGGTAAAAGTTCCCCACAACACTTTCAAACTAATGCACCTTTATTAATGAATGTTCTAGAGCAAGCAAGTAAGACTGGGGCAGCATTGGTCCGAAACTAGGTCTGAACACTGATAATAAGGTACCACAGGGCTCTTGCTTCACAGTCCCTATGTTACCTCCTATCTCAGGACATGGCAGAGTGGTACAGAAGCATCTTTCTGAGCAGCTCCCTGGTCCCTCTCATCCTATTGGCTGACAGCTGGTACCCAGGGAACTCTGACAAGCCTCCTGACAACCTCTCCTTAAATACCTATTCTCCATTCTTGGGCACGAATAGAAATTTTCTGTAGGATCATCTGAAAAATCTTTAATCAAGCAGTATATACATTTTAACTAGACAAAATATATCTATAATGTGTATATTTGGGGATGGGCACCTTTTGGAGATTTCCCTTTATATGAACCCAATTACCAAGCTACCACCCTCGTTAAAATGTTTGTGTGTGTGTGTGTGTGTGTGTGTGTGTGTGTGTATCAAAGATTATCCAATTATCACACTAGAAAAGCCAGCAAAGCATAATATAAACCAATGAATAAATACACAAATATACAACAAGAAAGCAAATGATCAAATGAACAATGAATGGAGAGTGCATTTTAAAAAGCTCTAGCATTTGTTACATGAAATACTTAGTCAAGTTCGAACTCTTATTTCTTGGCATGCTGTTTGGACAAGTGACAATCTTGCTGACTCTGGACTTTTCATAAGAAAAGGAAAAATAAAAAAGAACCATACCCGTATGTCTATTATAAATATTAATGAGAACATCCACAGTAAAAGACATCACACTGAATCTCTAGCATAAATAAATTATATAATTGGTTCCCCATGACACTGTACCAATGAGTCTCTAAGACCTTGAGCTACCAGGGGTCCCAGGCTTAGGTTCATCCCAAAAATTAGGAGGTCACTTCTCTAGTCTACAAGTGCTCAAACAAATAGATCATTTTTAGGTTTTTAAATGAAGTGCCATGAATACCTGGATGGAAGTCTTGCCAAAACTGAGCATCTGCCATATAAATCTGCAGAAGTTACACTTGACTGCACTAAACTCAACCGATGCATTCTTTCAGATCTCAGGAGATGGAAAATACAACTTAAGCCTGACATCTCAAGTATCTGTAGTTCTTCCCAAAAGGCAAGAAGGCAGGCTGGTATTTATCTCACTGAGAACAAACCATTGTGTGTGAGCATGTATGCTTAGTTGTGTCACACTCTGTGTGACCTCATGGACGACAGCCCACCAGTCTCCTCTGTCCATGGGCTTTCCCAGGTAAGGATACTGGGAGTGGGTTACCATTTCCTCTTCCAGGGGGTCTTCCCCACCCAGGATCAAACCCATGTCTCTTGCATCTCCTGCACTGGCAAGTGAATTCTTTACCACTGAGCCACTGGGGAAGACCACATTAAGTCCTACCAGATGAATGAAAACCCCCCAAAGGGCATTTGCTAGACATGCTATGATCCCAACCACTTTGTCCTGAAAATTCACTATATTTAGCTCATGTGTATGAGCATGTGTGTGTGCATGCACAAACTTCCTTTTGTAAGCCATAAAACCTCAACCAAATTTCCATGTTTCATACTCTGCTATGTGTACCAATTTATTACATTGTTTATAGTGCATAACAAAATGAGATTCACTATACTTTTGTATTGACTTCTGTATTCATATTGTATTTATAAAACCATAAATGTGGATGCTTGTATTTGATAATCTACTAATAAGAGATGACTAGAAGCAACTATTGGAGAAGGAAATGGCAACCCACCTCAGTGTTCTTGCCTGGAGAATCCCAGGGACTTTCTGTATTCATATTGTATTTATAAAACCATAAATGTGGATGCTTGTATTTGATAATCCACTAATAAGAGATGACTAGAAGCAACTATTGGAGAAGGAAATGGCAACCCACCTCAGTATTCTTGCCTGGAGAATCCCAGGGACGGGGGAGCCTGGTGGGCTGCCGTCTATGGGGTCGCACAGAGTCAGACATGACTGAAGCGACTTAGCAGCAGCAGCAGCAGCAGAAGCAACTATATGCCAATAAAATAGGCAGCTTGCCAAAAATGGACAAATTCTTCAGTTCAGTCACTCAGTCATGTCCGACTCTTTGCAACCCCATGAATCGCAGCACGCCAGGCCTCCCTGTTCATCACCATCTCTCGGAGCTCACTCAGACTTACATCCATCGAGTCAGTGATGCCATCCAGCCATCTCATCCTCAGTCATGCCCTTCTCCTCCTGCCCCCAATCCCTCCCAGCATCAGAGTCTTTTCCAATGAGTCAACTCTTCGCATGAGGTGGCCAAAGTACTGGAGGTTCAGCTTTAGCATCATTCCTTCCAAAGAAATCCCAGGTTGATCTCCTTCAGAATGGACTGGTTGGATCTCCTTGCAGTCCAAGGGACTCTCAAGAGTCTTCTCCAACACCACAGTTCAAAAGCATCAATTCTTTGGTGCTCAGCCTTCTTCACAGTCCAACTCTCACATCCATACGTGACCACTGGAAAAACCATAGCCTTGACTAGACGGACCTTAGTCGGACAAATTCTTAGGATGGTACAATCTTATAAGATTGAACCAGGAAGAAATAGAAAATATAAACAGACCAACCACACACAATGAAGTTGAAAACTGTGATTTAAAATCTTCCAACAGACAAAAGTCCAAGACCAGATGCCTTCATGGGTGAATTATATCAAAAGTTTGGAGAGGAGTTAATACCCATCCTTCTCAAACTTTCAAAAAATTGCAGAGGGAAGAACACTCCCAAGCTCATGCTAAAGGCCACCATTACCCTGATACCAAAACCAAAGAGATGTTCCCCCTAAAATTACAGAAAATTACAGACCAGTACCAATGATGAACATAGACACTAAAATCCTCCACAAAATACTAGCAAGCAGAATCCAACAACACATTCAAAGGATCATGCTGCTGCTGCTGCTAAGTTGCTTCAGTTGTGACCAACTCTGTGCAACCCCATAGATGGCAGCCCACCAGGCTCTCAAAGGATCATATATCATGATTAAATAGGATTTATCCCAAGGATGCAGGGATTCTGCAATATATGTAAATCAAAGTGATACACCATACTAACAAATTAAAGTATAGAAACCATATGATCATCTCAACAGATGCAGAGAAAGCTTTTGACAAAATTTGAAACCCATTTATGATTAAAAAAAAAAAAAAACTCCCCAGAAAGTGGGCATAGAGGGAACCTACCTCAACATATTAAAGGCCATAAAAAAAATTTTTTTTTTTTAAGCTTACCACAACCAGTATTCCCAGGCAGTCATCCATTCAAGTACTAACCAGGCCTGACCCTCCTTTGCTTCCAAGATCAGGCACATTCAGGATGGAATGGCTGTAGACTCGAACATCATTCACAATGCTGAAAAACTGAAAGCATTTTCTCTTAAGATCAGGAACAACACAATGATGTCCACTCTTGCCACTATTATTCACTATAGTTTTAGAAGTTCTAGCCACAGCAACCAGAGAAGAAAAATAAATTAATAAAACAAATACAGACAGGAAAAGAAGTAAAACTGTTACTGTTTGCAAATGACATGATACTATACATTGTTGTTTTTTAGTTTCCGAGTCCTGTCAACAGTTTGTGACCCCGTGGACTGCAGCACCCTAGGCTTCCCGGTCCTTCACTGTCTCACAGAGTTTGCTCAAATTCATACCATAGAAAGAAAATCCTGAAGAGACCCCCAGAATACTACTGGTGCTAATCAAAGAATCTGGTAAATTTGCAGGATACAAAATTGCATAAATATCTCTGGCACTCCTATATGCTAACAACAAAATATCAGAAAGAGAAATTAAGGAAACAACTCCATTTACCATTGTAACCAAAAGAATAAAAAACCTAGGAATAAACCTACCTGAGGCAAAAGATATGTACTCAGAAAACTACAAGATACTAATGAAAGAAATCAAAGATGACACAAACAGAAGAGATTTACTATGTTCTTGATTGGAAGAATCAATATTGTAAAAATGACTATACCACCCAAAACGAGCTACAGATTCAAAGAAATCCCTATCAAATTATCAATGGAATTTTTCACAGACTTAGAACAACAAAATTACAATTTGTACGGAAAACACAAAAGATTCCAAATAGCCAAAGCAATCTTAAAAGAAAACCAGAGCTGGACAAATCAAGCTCCCCAACTTCACACTATCCTACAAGGCTGCAATAATCAAGATGGTGTGGCATTGCAGCAAAAACAGAAATATAGACCAATGCAATAAGACAGAAAGCCCAGAGATAAACTCATACACCTATGCCCACCTAATCCATGACAAAGGAGGCAAGAATATACAACGGAAAAAAGATAGCTTCTTCAATCAGTGTTGCTGGGAAAACTGGACAGCTACATGTACAAGAATGAAACTGGAACACTCCCTAACACCTCACACACAAACAAACTCAAAACAGATTAAAGACCTAAATGTAAGGCCAGACACTATAAAACTCTTGGAGGAAAACACAGGCAGAACACTCTTTGACATAAATCACAGCAAAATCTTTTTTGATCCACCTCCTAGAGTAATGAAAATAAAAACAAAAACAAATGGGACCCAATTAAACTTAAAAGCTTTTGTATGGCAAAGGAAATCATAAACAAAATGAAAATACGACTCTCAGAATGGGAGAAAATATTTGCAAATGAAGCAACTGACAAGAGATTAATGTCCAAAATACACAAACAGTTCATGTAGCTCAATAGCAAAAACAAACAAACAAACAAACAAAAAAATTATAAAATGGGCAGAATACCTAAATAGACTTTTCTCCAAAGAAGACATACAGATGACCAACAGACACATATAAGATGCTCAACATTACTAATTGTCAGAGAAATGCAAATCAGAAGCACAATGAGGTATCACCTGATGCCAATCAGAATGGCCATCAAGAAATCTATAGACAATAAATGCTAGAATATAGAATTTATTTCTATAGTATATTATTTGTTACATATTATTATATTTTTCTATAGTATATTATTTATTTCTATAGTATATAGAAAAGGGAGCCCTTGTAACACTGTCAATGGGAATGTAAGTTGATACAGCCAATATGGAGAAAAGTATGGAGGTTCCTTAAGCTGAAAACAGAACCATCATATGACCCAGCAATTCCCTCCTGGGTATATACCCAGAGAAAACCATAATTCAAAAAGATGCATGCATCCCAATGCTTACTGAAACACTATTTACAATAGCCAGGACATGGAATCAACCTAAACGTCCATCGACAGAGGGATGGGTAAAGAAGATGCAGTAAATATATACAATAGAGTATTCCTCAACCATAAAAAGGAATGAAATTTTGCCGTTTAATAGACACACGGATGGACCTAGAGACAGTCATACAGAGTGAACTCAGAAAGAGAAAACCAAATACTATATCAGTTCAGTTCAGCGGCTCAGTCGTGTCCGACTCTTTGCAACCCCATGAACCGCAGCACGCCAGGCCTCCCTGTCCATCACCAACTCCCAGAGTTCACTCAAACTCACGTCCATCGAGTAAGTGATGCCATCCAGCCAT
>SJYT01015883.1:70647-82277 GCA_006410635.1 Cephalophus harveyi | reverse complement strand
TGCATCTTCTGATTTGAAAGTGAAAAAAGACACATCCTGATTAGAATTTCTATGACAGTTCTATATAGATTTTACATTATTTCCAGATAATTATTTGAACTTATTTTAGTTTGTCTTCCATTTCCTGCTTTCTCTTTTTAGAGAGGTACGATAACACCTAATTACAAACACTAGTACATTTGAGTTTCTCTGAAACTTTTTATTCTTCCACTTTTATTTCTATTCTTGCTCTTCAAAGCAGCTTTATTTGTTCACCAATCAACTTAACGTGCCTTTATACTATCAATCAATCATAAGACTTGAGTGAATCACTTTCTTAAATATTTTTAGCAATAAAAATTAACATTTTAATATTAAACGTTAGGGACTGTTTGTAAATTTCTATTTTCTTTTTACCCTTTCCTATCATATTGGATTCTTCAACTTGACAAAAATAATACTAGAAGTAAAATTTGTCTTGTTTTAATTTTTTATAAGAATAAAAATAAATAAGACTTTGTTAGTTATATTTAATCAAAATTGATTCTAACCATTAGAAAAAAAAATGAGTGAGGCAGAAGCTCAACTGGTATAATTTTATATTTTGTATTCTTTTTTGAGTCATGCTCCTCTATTTTATCTTTCAGACAGTATATTCCCACTCAGCTAGAGTTTTCCTTTTGAGAATATAGAGAGATCACAGCACTCTCTGCTAAGCTATCTCAGTGGCTTCCCAGCTTGAAAGAAAAGTGAAAGTGAAGTAGCTCAATTGTGACCGACTCTTTGCGACCCCACGGACTGTAGCCTGTCAGGTTCCTCCCCCTTAGTCCATGGGATTTTCCAGGCAAGAGTGCTGGAGTAGTTGCCATTTCCTTCTCCAGGGGACCTTCCCGACCCAGGAATTGAACCCGAGTTTCCTGCATTGCTGGCAGACGCTTTACCATGGGAGCAATCAGGGAAGCCCAGCTTGAAGAGAAGCCTAATAACTCCTCGTTAGCCTCAAGGCCCTGCAGGATCTCCCCATTCTCCAGCTAAACTTATTCTGACCTGCCTTTCTGATTGAAGGTAGCCCTTTCGCACTCTTGCCTCCTGTGTGCAGTTGAACAGCTCCTTCCTGGGAAACTCTTATCCTCAGCTGAAATATTGTTACCCTGATTTATTAATTTTAGCTAGAGCATATAATGTTGCTGTCTTATTGAGAATGCAGGGCCTGTTCTTTCTTTTTTCTTTGTGGGATTTCCTGCTGATCTGCTTGCCATTTTTCCAAACTGAATTTAAGCCCCATCTTTATTGTTACATTATTTTTATCTAGTCCCCTTATTTAAGAAAGCTTGGAGCTTTGTGAACCAGTAAAATGTTGTAACTTTTCCTTGTTCATGGTTTATATAGCACCTATCCAATGTGAACTGGATTAGAAAGTCTGCACCAGATTAAATTACCTCACTCTTCTTTGTCTTCAATAATTCTGAAAGAATGTCATCTAAAGAGAAATATACTAATCGGATAGATAAAGAGAGCAATTTCTTTCTTAATGTAGCTTTGCTTTGAAAGCTTGAATACTCAGTTTGACCCTTTGAAAAACATTTTTAGTATTTGCAAAATTGGATTAATCATATTTACATCTAAACAGAATTATGAGAATGAAATAATTATAAAACTGCAAGTAGAAAGATTGGGTCTATGGACAGTAATTGTTTCTCAAAATAAAGCAGAAAAGGAAAACCCAAGATCTCAAACACTCAAGAGATTTTCTATACTGTTTTTTTTTTTTTTTTTTTTTTTCCAAGACTATCAAAAGCTAATTGTATTTTAGAGCTGCTGGGCCTTTGGTGAAAATATTCACAACTACATCTTGTAGATATTCATTTTCAATTTATAAAAATAGATTTGTGACAATGGGAAAGACTACTGGCAGATGAGATTCTAACTAATTTCTGTTTTTATGTTAGTTAATATCATGTAAGTGATTAGCTGCTGGTTGTCCTTCAACCAGCAGTTGAGAGGCAGTTGAGACCACAGGACTCTATCAGTTTATACAAGATAGTCACATTCCTTAGTAGGGTGGCATATCTGAATAGGTCATAGAAGAATCTACTCTTTTTTAGAATAATAATTTTAAAAAGAGATATAGCAGTATAATAGAAATATCCATATATCATTTTCTTATTGAAACATATGCTAAGTTGAGAAATAAGTCACTGTGGGGGGAAAAAATATCTGGTTATTTAAACCAAACCAAATACTCAAATTTTGAAATTTTATCAGAAAATTTCAGTAGGCTAATAACTGAGACCTATACTGCTAATGTAACAAAAACATTATTCCTTTGTCTGTTAATAAAGAACCAAAAAGAAATCAATTACATAAAAACATAAATAATTATGTTAGTAATAGGAAACTGATTTCATATTGCCACAACTGCATAAATATTTCTGTTAGGTAGTTAGAATAGGAAAAAGGAGTCCAAAATGACAGTGGCTAAAGACAAAGAAGGGAAAAGCCCATTAATATAGAACAAAGGAAGGTCCGAGGACTGGAGTGAGATAGATGTCAGGGATGTATGTAATTTCCTCGGTTCTGTGTCGTCACAACAAAAATTTGAAGTGACGGACCAGTGTTACACCCCTCGAATGGACCAGTGTTACAGATCTGTGTTACAGCTCAGTTTTATTTAGAAAGTAAAGGAAAATACATCCTGGAGGCATGAGAGCATGCCAACCCAAAAGACGAAAAGAGAAGAGAGGTGCCAATCCTTCTAGGTTTCTTCCTTTTGTACATTTGTCTCCTCCCCCCTGAGCCTGCCCTGTGTAAATTGGGCTAGCCAGGAGAGCTGTTTGTTTTACCGGAGGTCCTCACTCTGGTCCTTAGACCTTCCTTTGTACTATTTTCACATGCCTTTCCCTTCTTTGTCTTTCAGCCACTGCCATTTTGGACTCCTTTTTCCTATTATAACTACCCTACATTTCCCCTCAAGAGGTGGGAGGCCCAATTTTGGGGGAATAGGGGCATCAAGGTCTCTCTGGCTACTTCCTGATGAACTGAGACAGCAAGGGTCATTGGACCTCCTTCTCTTGCTAGTCTCAAGCCTCAGAGTCCTTATAGTGGTGTCAATCTAAGAGTGAGTGATATTTTCTGTGGTTGGCTGTAGTTTTATATATCCTTGTTGGACTGGCACAACATGTTATAGCTTGTTGACCTAAGCAGAGACAAAATGAGTTAGACTATTGATAATATATGGAGCAACCATAAGCAGCATCAATATGGTGATAACAAGGATTAGTAGGGGCATTAGCCAACTCCAAATTCACCATTGCCAGGAGAAGAATCCCCCAAAGAGAGATTGTAGCCACCCTGAGAACTCTCCAGCTCATTCTTTGAGATCCAGTAGGATCTTAACGTTTTTCTTGAAGACTGTGAGACTTTCTTTAACCTAGCTGGAGGTATTTACTCAGAAACAACATATCTCATTCAAGATGGCTCAAGTCCCTCCTTGTTCAGAGATCAAGAGACCTAGTTCCTGTCTGTTTTGGAGTACAACCCCTGCCAAGCTGTGTGGGCTTTTTAAAGCTGTCCTGAGAAATCTTATCCCCAGAAACTTAATTTTGGGGTTGTGCATTAGAATGACAGTTCTGAAATAAGTATCTGAGATCTCCCAGGGGCTCACAAGTGTATTGAGTGTCCTCTTCTGTTTTCTTCCATGGTTTGACTTGTGAGTAGTGAATCCAGGAGTCATGTCCTGGTACATTGACTGCTGTGGGGGTAGAAAGTATTACAGGGTAGGGGCCCTTCCACGAGGGCTGGAGTTGAGCCTTTGGGGACCCATCTTTCCAGACTTTAATTAGGACTTGAGCCCCTGGAGCATATAGTGGTGACTCTTTAGAATCTTTTGAGTCCTGGTTGACATCCCACAAGTGTACATCCTGTTGGAATTGCCCACTGGTTATGGTATAAGACTGGAGGGTCTGAGCTTCTGGATCTAGGAAGAAGTCATTGACATAAATAAAAGGTCTCCCAAATAGCATCTCATAAGGACTAAGACCACCTATTCCTTAGAGGCAATAGGGGTGTGGAGGAGAGCTATTGGTAAAGCCTCCTGCCATCCCAGGGAGGTCTCCTGGGTTATCTTTCATCACTGATTTTAAGAATTGATTGATTCTTTCTACTTTTCCTAAAGACCGAGGCCTCCAGGCACAATGGAGATAATAAGTAATGCCCAATGCTTTACAAACCACTTGGGTGAACTTAGAAGTAAATGATGTCCAATTGTCACTTTGTAATGACCTTGGGCAGACCAAATCTTGGAATGATCATGGAGTAGTTTTTTTTTTTTTTTTTTTTTACCACCTCTTCAGCCTTCTCAGTGCAGGTGATAAAGTCTTCAATCCATCCTGTGAATGTATCTATCATGACTAATAAATATTTATACCCTTGAGAAACCGGCATCTGGGTGAAGTCCACCTGCCAGTCCTCTCCTGGGTAGGTCCCATGCCATTGGACAGGTTTGGCCAGCTGGGATCTTTCAGCTGTTTGGGGATTATTTAATTGACAAGAGGGACAAGAAGAGACCCCCATCTTTGGAGGGCCTTCTCCCCTAAATGTAAGGAGTTAACCAACTTTCATTGGAGGTTCCTAGGCAGAAAAAGGAGTCTCTCCTTGTAGAACCACCCCCATATGGTCTTCTTGAAAGCCCTCACTCTTAGCTTTAAGAGTCTCACCTTCAGTATATGCAGGAGTTTCTGGCATATTAGTCTGTGGAACCAAGGTGGCAATCCCTGTTAAGTCATTGTTCTGTAATGATGCTCTCTTAGCTGCCTGATTAGCTGCTTAGTTCCCTCATGCCACTTTCATGCTCCCTTTTTGGTGTCCTTTACAATGGGAGACCCCTCAGCAAGCAGATGTACTACCTCTAAAAGCCTAAGGATTTGATCACCATTTTTGATTGGGGACTCTCGGGTGGTCAAGTGGCCTCCTTCTTTCCAAATAGCAGCATGTGCATGTAGCACCAGAAAGGCATACATGGAGTCATTGTAAACGGCCACTCTTTTTCCTTCTCCCAGCTCTAAAGCTTGAGTCAGGACTATGAGCTTAGTTAATTGGGCTGACGTACCTGGCAGCAAAGGTTTAGACTTTATGGTCTCAAAATTGGAAACTACTGCATATCTGGCTCTTCTTTTTCCATCTAAGACAAAGCTGCTTCCATCAGTGTACCAAATTTCCTCAGGATTGGTAACAGGATCTTCTGACAATCCCTCTCAGGGTTTTGTCCAATGGGCCAAAGTTTCTATGGAAGAGTGAAAGGGGAGAGAATGTTGGGTTAGGTTAAGAACCTCACAAGGGAATGTAGTCATGCCTGGAATTTCCATCAGCACTACTTGATATCTGAGAATCCTTTGATCAGACATCCATAAATAGCCTCTCTCATTCAGGAGTTGTTTCACTTGATAGCTAGTAAAAATAGTTAATTTGCCCCCAAGAGAGAGTTTTAAAGCATCTTCTATCAGGACTGCATTAGCTGCAAGATTTCAAAGGCAGGAAAGACCTCTTCCCAATAAGGGAGTTGGACACTCAGGGACTACCAGAAACCGGTGGGAAAATATTTGTCTATCCCAGTAACAAAGAAGTGCTCAAGTGAATCTTTTTGTAATTGTTTTTCCTGTAGCACCCAAAATGGTACAGGTCTGGGGGGAGAAGGCTCTGGAGCAGGAGATCAAGACAGAGTATGTAGCCCCTGTATCAACCAAGAAATTCTTGGAACTATCTGCCATATCCAGTTGCACCCTTGGCTCCAGTCCAGTGATGGTTATCTGTGACAGGTGGGCTGGCTGAGTGGGCCACTTCAGTCCTTTTGAATTATCTTGAGGGAAGGCTTGGCACTTGACCTTGAAGCTCTTGGGTCCCGAGGGCAATGTGCTGCCCAATGTCCCAATTGATGGCATTTGTAGCAAGCCCTTTTAGGATGCTTGTCATGGTTTGGGCACTATTTGGCCAAATGTCCTGCCTTTCTGGGCTTCCCTGGTGGCTCAGTGGGTAAAGCGTCTGCCTACAATGCAGGAGACCCGGGTTCGATCCCTGGGTCAGGAAGATCCCCTGCAGAAGGAAATGGCAACCCACTCCAGTACTCTTGCCTGGAAAATCCCATGGACTAAGAAGCCTGGTAGGCTACAGTCCATGGGGTCACAAAGAGTCGGACACGACTGAATGACTTTCACTTTCCCTTTCCCTTTCCTGCCTGTTTACAGATTAAGCATTTGCTTCATGCCTTGTCCTTTGAAAACTTGGGGTTTGTCATAGGGCTTTCTTGGAGGGCAGTCAGCATCTGGGTATGCCTTGTCTGTTTCCTTCTCTCCCCTTCCTGGGCCTTGGCCTTCCTCTCCTGTTCTCTGTTATAAAAGGTATTGGTGGCTATCTGGACCAACTCATCTAAAGAGGCATCAGGGTCCTGTTGCTGTATCTGTTGTAACTTTATCCTGATGTCTGGTGCACATTGGGACAGGAATTTGTCCTTTAAAATCACCCATTCTTTGTAAAAATCTAAGTCCAGATTGGTAAACTTTTGGAGGGTCTTCTAGACTTTCCAGAAAAGCAATGGTGTTCTCATTGGATTCCTGAGTTATTGCTGAAACTGGGCACAGTCCCACAACTAATAAGCTTCCTTCTATTTTCATGAGTGGACTTAGGGGTGAGTCTTTCTGAAGCTTATCCTATCCAATACTGTCGAAACCTGAGAGCCAGGTGTCCCCGGGTCAGGGTGCAGATCCCCAGGCAGGCTGAGACATGACAGCCTCCTGGAGATGGAATCCCTGGGCTGGTCGATGCAGGTTGGCTGTCCAAGAATTGGGTCCCAGGGTGGGTCCCTGGGCAGGTCGAAGAATGTTGACCACCTGGGATGCCTGGACTGGCGGATCCCCGAACAGGTTGAGGCATGACAACCTTTCCAGGACTAGATCCCTAGGCAGGTCGAGGGAAGTCGACTTTCTAGGACCCCCAGATAGGAGTTGGGCATCCCCAAGGTCTCCAGCATGACTAGTGCTGTGTATGATTAAGGGGTTGTAACAGTGACAGTCTGTATTGTTTTAGGCTCCAATCACTGCAGATGGTGACTGAAGCCATGAAATTAAGACACTTGTTCCTTAGAAGAAAAGTTATGACCAACCTATACAGCATATTAAAAAGCAGAGACATTACCTTGCCAACAAAGGGCTGTCTAGTCAAGGCTATGGGTTTTCTTGTAATCATGTATGGATGTGACAGTTGGATTATAAAGAAAGCTGAGTGCTGAAGAACTGATGTTTTTGAGTTGCGGTGTTAGAAAAGACCCTTGAGAGTCCCTTGAACAGCAAAGAGATCCAACCAGTCCATCCTAAAGGAAACCAGTCCTGAATATTCATTGGAAGGAATGATGATGAAGCTGAAACTCCAATACTTTGGCCACTAGATGAGAAGAACTGACTCATTTGAAAAGACTCTGATGCTGAGAAAGATTCAAGGTGGGAAGAGAAGGGGAAGACAGAGGATGAGATCATTGGATGGCATCACTGACTCAATGGACATGAATTTGAGTAAGCTCTGGCAGTTGGTGATGGACAGGGAGGTCTGGCATGCTGCAGTCCATGGGGTCGCAGAGAGTCAGATATGACTGGGCGACTGAACTGAACTGTATTTTAACTCATTGCTGATTTTTCCACCGTGGATGGGAATAGATACCATGATGTAATCCAAGCCTGTGCTCTGAGACTGGGAACCTGGTGAAACAGCCATAAGCCTTATCCTCTTATTGCTCTGAGGGAATGTAAGTCATTGATTTCTTCCCCTAGTCCTCTATAAGAACAGTTTAGGGTGTTTCCAATGGTAAATATTTCACTGTCATAGACCCACTGTAGGTAATAAAAAAAGTAATGACAAAGGAGTGGGTTAGCCGGTCTTGTTAGGGTCATTTAATAATAGGGGTATTTTAATAATAGGCTGGGTGGAGTGATACTGCCTACAAGGGGGCAGGGTGCTGGTTGTAGGAGTTAGTAAGTGGCTTAAGAACAAATTGATAAGCAACAACAGACCAGATGTTCCATAAAAGTGGAGTGGAGATTTGATCCAGGGGTATGTTTGTAACTTTATAAGGGTGGTAAATGTTTGGGCCAAACGGCGTGCAGGGCTAACTCCCAAAGTGGCAAACATTATCCCTGGAATCCCAATTGCCCTTGAAGGGATGCCACCACCAGATGAACTTCCAGCAGGTATTGTGTGCTTGTCACCTGCCTTAGCAGGTTCACTGAGAGATGCTGTTGTTGCACACGTTGTAGGAAACATGGAAAATGAAAACCTGAATACCTAGAGGGATTGGATATCATACAGTATTTCCTTCCCAAAGGCCAGCTATTTTCTGGTTGTCCCTCCATACGATTGTAGAGGCAACATTGTGGGCCCAGACAAGGCTCAGGGAAAAAAGTGTGAAACAGGAGGGAAAGGGAGAGGGCACAATTTTTGAAAGAATGGCGTAGCCCAAGGGCATAACATAAACCAATTAAAATCAAATGGGTCCAAGATGACAAGTCAAATTCAACTAAACCTTGATCCCCAATCTGCAAGCTAAATGACACCCCTAGAGGTGGCAGGATAGTTCCAGTTCAGTTCAGTCACTCAGTCATGTTTGACTCTTTGCGACCCCATTGACTGCAGCATGCCAGGCCTCTCTGTCCATCACCAACTGCCAGAGCTTACTCAAGCTCATGTTCATTGAGTCAGTGATGCCATCCAACCATCTCATCCTCTGCCACCCCCTTCTCTTCCCACCTTCAATCTTTCTCAGCATCAGGGTCTTTTCAAATAAGTCAGTTCTTCTCATGAAGTGGTCAAAGTATTGGAGCTTTGGCTTTAGCATCAGTCCTTCCAATGAATATTCAGTACTGGTTTCCTTTATGATGGACTGGTTGGATCTCTTTGCTGTCCAGGGGACTCTCAAGTATCTTCAACACCACCACTCAAAAGCATCAATTCTTCATTGCTCAGCTTTCTTTATAGTCCAACTCTCACAACCACATATGACTACAGGAAAAAACATAGCCGTGACTAGACGGACTCTTGTTGGCAAAGTAATGTCTATGATTTTCAATATGCTATAGAGGTTGGTCATAACTTTTCTTCCAAGGAGTAAGCATCTTTTAATTTCCTAGCTGCAGTCACCATCTGCAGTGATTTGGGAGCCCCCCAAAATAGAGTCTGTCACTGTTTCCACTGTTTCCCCAACTATTTGCCATGAAGTGATGGGACCAGATGCCATGATCTTTGTTTTCTGAATGTTGAGCTTTAAGCCAACTTTTTCACCCTCCTCTTTCACTTTCAAAAGGCTCTTTAGTTCTTCTTCGCTTTCTGCCATAAGGGTAGCATCGTTTGCATATCTGAGGTTATTGATATTTCTCCTGGCAATCTTGATTCCAGCTGGTGCTTCATCCAGCCCAGCGTTTCTCATGATGTACTCTGCACAGAAGTTAAATAAGCAGGGTGACTATATATAGCCTTGACGTACTCCTTTCCCAATTTGCAACCAGTCTGTTGTTCCATGTCCAGGTCTAACTATTGCTTCTTGACCTGCATACAGATTTCTCTGGAGGCAGGTCAGATGATCTGGTTTTCCCATCTCTTTAAGAATTTTCCACAGTTTGTTGTGATCCACAAAGTCAAAGGCTTTGACATAGTCAATAAAGCAAATGTAGATGTTTTCTGGAAATCTCTTGCTTTTTCTATGTTGGCAATTTGATCTCTGGTTCTTCTCCCTTTTCAAAATCCAGCTTGAACATCTGGAAGATCATTGTTCACATACTGTCAAAGCTTGGCTTAGAGAATTTTGAGCATCACTTGCTAATGTGTGAGATGAATGCAACAATGCAGTAGTTTGAGCATTCTTTGGCATTGCCTTTCTTTGGGATTGGAATGAAAACTGACCTTTTCCAGTCCTGTGGCCACTGCTGAGTTTTCCAAATTTGCTGGCATGTTTCACAGCATCATCTTTTAGAATTAGAAGTAGCTCAACTGGAATTCCATCAAATCCACTAGCTTTGTTCATAGTGATGCTTCCTAAGGTCCATTTGACTTCACATTCCAGAATGTCTGACTCTTGATGAGTGATCACACTATCAGGATTATCTGGGTCATGAAGATATTTTTTGTATAGTTCTCTGTATATTCTTGCCACCTCTTATTAATATCTTCTGCTTCTGTTAGGTCTATACTATTTCTGTCCTTTATTGTGCCTATCTTTGCATGGGCAAATGACAGTTCCAAGGCACTGTCAAAAGAGGGAGGTGTGAGTGGTTCCCCAATGGTTGGGATGATCCTCCCACTCTTTAGCATATGAAATCACCCAGCTAGCAAAAGCTAACCACACCACATTCCATGGCTGCTGCACTCTCCTCTGTAATGGCCTACACCCTGTGGATTGTGCCTCTCTCTGAATTGGAACAAATCCACTTCCTACCTATTGCTGTGTCTCTAACTGATTTTTTTGCAATGAGACATCAGAGCCTGAGCTTCATTAGGTCCTGAAGCTAGGCACCATGGGCTTTGACTTGGTTCAAGTCCTAGGAGAGAGGAGCTGAAGGACAGGATGAAAAATCAGTGGAAATAATGTTGAGGAATACCCCTCATAATCTGCTGGAAAATATGCTAAATACCTGATCTGTGCTCCCAGTTTTCATTGCCCTGATACTTGGCATGAAGAATATTAAGGACAGGAGAACTCCCACTCTCTTGGGCAACAGCTACTGGAGCCCAGGAGATAGTGGAGCCTTTGTGGCACACTGGGGAGTAGCCCATGCCAGAGTCCCTCAGTTGCACCCACTGGCACTCACCTGTTCATGGGGGATTTGAGAAAACAAGAAGCAAGAGATTATAAAGGAATTAATATTTCGTTAGGCATATGTCCTTCCAGCCATAGGAGTGAGGACCTCCTACCTTAACTGGAGGTCTTCTGGAATCTGAGACTGAACCATGTGAGCTTTCTGCTGAGTTTGTTTTTCACTGTCCCAGTTTCTAGTACACTGGGGTTCTTGTTTCTTCCCCTGCACTGGGTTTTCTTTATCTTAAGCTTCCACAGCAGTGAAAGCCTGGAGATTTCACTGAGTTTGGCTCCCTGATGTTCAAGCTGGCTTTAGAAAAGACAGAGGAACCAGAGATCAAATTGCCAACATCCGCTGGATCATGGAAAAAACAAGAGAGTTCCAGAAAAACATCTACTTCTGCTTTATTGACTATGCCAAAGCCTTTGACTGTGTGGATCACAATAAACTGTGGAAAATTCTGAAAGAGATGGGAATACCAGACCACCTAACCTGCCTCTTGAGAAATCTGTATGCAGGTCAGGAAGCAACAGTTAGGACCTGTCTCTTATACACATCTGGATATCAAAAGAGGAACTCTCCAGTAGCATATTGGGCACCTAATGACCTGGGGAGTTCCTCTTTTGATATCCTATCATTTTGCCTGTTCATACTGTTCATGGGGTTCTCAAGGCAAGAATACTGAAGTGGCTTGCCATTCCCTTCTCCAGTGGACCAAGTTTCACATGCTAGTAAAGTAATGCTCAAAATCCTCCAAGCCACCCTGCAGGCATGGCTTGGTTTCATTGAGTTAGACAAGGCTGTGGTCCTAGTGTGATTAGA